>QLOD02000017.1:205297-220955 GCA_003260245.2 Sideroxylon spinosum | reverse complement strand
ATAGATAAAAATATAATGACAGCTCTTTTTTTTTTTTTTTAACGATTAATATAAATTATGAACGTGATGACAACCATGAGTGAGAAAAGAGCTATTAGAGCAATTGCAAAATCCATTGCTTATAGTTACAAAGGAGTATTTATAGCATTAAGGAGAGGGGAAAAAAAAGAAAAGATACTTTATACTGAATATAATCAGGGTGCAGTGAGGAGCTCTCTTCACTGCTACGAGGTTAAGTACCCACCACTTGAAAGTCTGCACACAATACTTCCACCAAAACACACATGAATTGAAAACATAAGCAAGAACTTCATCCTTTTTTTTTTTTTAGTGATAAGTAGAAAACATAAGCTAGAAAACTTAACAGTGCCAACTCTGGCTATTTGTAGTTTTGTGCTTTAAATACATCTCAAATTAATGATGCATATCAGATCTTTCAACAAGATCACGGTTATGTAAATCTACTTTCTACACCCATTATACAGTACTACAGAATCCGTACAATCTGTATAATGCATGGCTCATAGCACTTCAGGTCGACTGTTTCACATACTTCTTGATGCTACAACATATTAAAGGCAGTGAATAGTCAAGAATAAATGAAACTCAGAAGAATATGAGCTCTAGGTTTTTGACAATGCTTTCCGATTTAACGAAAGACATGCTTAGAACAGAAGCAAAACAGAAGTATAACAAGCAATTTTGAATGCATGAGCACTAATTTTGCATGCTTAGTTTTTGTTCCATACTGTCTTTATGGCACCACCCCAGGAAAAAAGTTGTTTTGCAGTATGGAAGTCCACTTGTCCAACAAAATTAAGACTCAAACTGTACATTACACATGTATTACTAGAGGTTCAGAGGGGGAGGGGGGGAGAGAGAGAGAGAGAGAGAGAGAGAGAGAGAGAGAGAGCTCACCTCAGCTTGTCTGAAGGACCAAACCTACGCTTGAATGCAAATGATATTGCATTTGAGGGCAAAGAAATGCTTGGGATGAAGGCCATTTGCTCATCCTGCAAGAAATTTGAAAATCTCAAATACATACAATATGGAGAGAGGGACTTCTTGTGGCGGGCATCTGCGGAGCTCAATAAATTCGAATGGGGTGTGTCAACCAAGAGAAGGTAGAGCAAGAAGTAATGAAAGCCTCAAAGTTTTCAGCAAGGCTGAGACAGAGTTGTGGCATGGGCTAGCGAAAACGATGTATGGGATGGGGGCAGGAAAGTTGGTATTTTATTAGGCAGCATTTATGAGGATGGAATATTGAAATGTAGTATGACATTTACATATTAGTTGACTTCACGATTCGAAATGGTAGTGAAGTCAGATTGTGGTTCAATAGTTGGTGGGGCGATAAACCCCCAAGGAAGTTATTTCCAGAACATCTTTATGATGGATAGAGATCAGGATGCTTCAGAGGTAAGTTACTTCTCATATCTTTTGGGGCGTCAGATTGGTCTCAACAACTCAAGAGAAATTTAAAGGACTGGGAAATCGATTATGTTTGCTCTATTTGCCATGTTGTATCACATATGAGTGTCCAATTAATTGGTAAGAGAAGACCAATTGTTGTGAATAGCATCAAGGAATGGATCTTTCTCTTTCTGTATTTCCTACCATGTTTTGCATAAGTAATGGAAGATTTGTTTACCCTATGGAAAGGGATCTGCAGAACCAAGTAGTGTGGTTAGCATCTGGTTATCCCAACAATTGACAATTGAAGGGAAAGGAGGAAACTAATCTTGATTGGTGTTAAATGTGCAAGAATAGCATTGAGTTGGCTAATCCCTTCTTCAGTTTAGGACTTAATGGTATGTTGGTGTCCGTGCTAACCAAGGCAAAGAGATAGACTGACATATGATGTTTCTTCAATATGTGTGATGTAATGTTTATATTGTGAGTGAAACTAGCTTTTGAAGAGTTGAATCCCCGAGTTACTCACTGACTGTCAGTTTAGGAATTAATGGCATGTTGGTGTCATGGCTACCCAAGGCAAATAGATAGACTGACATATGATGTTGTTTCATTATGTGTGATGTGATGTTTATAGCGTGAGTGAAACTTGGAGCCTTTGAAGGATTGCATTCCCCGGTCATGCACTAAAGGGAAGCATCCTCTTTTCACCTTGTTTTTGGATGTCTAAGACTTGCCTGTTTTGATTTTCATCTTCTGTTGAGTTTTTGGATCATTTGTATGTCTGTGGATGGCATAAGTTCCATTTTGGTGTCTGTACAGGTTCTGCCCGCTTTCTTGGTGTTCTCTTCTATCAAATGATTTTATCAAAGAAGAAGGAGAAACGGGATTGGTAACCACAGCCAAAAATGGGGAAGGAGATCACATAGGCTAATTTTTTATATTACAAACTCCTAACCATCGAATAAGCTTAGTATTGCAGAGAAAAACAAACCGTTATTCTTTGATCTTCAAAAGAAATGTCAAGGAGCAAAACAAGAAAACCCAAAAAAGGCATCTGATGACAAGAATGTTCAGCAAAAACTACCTTGTACAAGTATCTTAGATTCAAGTTTTCATCCGCGTATAGAGCCGTACAGATCCCATTCAAGAGATGACCTTTGACAATACCATTCATGGATAACATTCTCTTCACTTCCTCATCCTCTTTCTCCTCCAATGAAACTTCACCAAGAGGGAACTTGAAGGTGGCTTTTGGCTGCAGCACCAGCAAGGCGACAAATGAAATTGGAGAAATACAGCAATCTTGTAGCCAAGAGGCAATGCATGTCATGCAATACACAAGAGCTACCAGAGCAACCCCCCCCCCCCCCAAAAAAAACATCAGTTAAAGAGGTGCGACTTAATATATGCTTTCAACAACTTAAGATGTGTCAAAAAAATAAATAAATAAAATAAAAACTTATACAATGCCAAAAAGACCCACAGGCCACAACTTTAACATTCCAACAACTGGCATAAATGTGAGGGGTACAGTCCTGTTCCACACTCGCACATTACTCACCAGACCAACAGATGGAACAGCAGACGATAGTTCAAGCTTGTAGGCAGGACCAGCAAGATCTGCAACCATTGTCATCTCTCCTTCTTGTGCCTAAGACATATAAGCTTTCATGTAAGAGAAACAACATAAAGTGGAGCACAAAATAATAAGAAAATAGAAATCACGCTTTAAAAATAGAACTCAAGTTGACTCAAACTGCTTGTTTGAATTGGTAATGAGTCAATATGAAATTCTAGTAGGTTTTGAATTTTTGAGCGTCTTCACAAATGTCTACAACATTTGAAGAATGTAAACTCTTCAGTTTTTATGTCCAAAAATTAGGGATTTTCATGTGTTAACTTTTAAACTAAAGGGGTGTCAAGTGTTTTTGGCCCAGCCCACAAGGGGGTAATTACTCCTAATAAGGTACAATGGTTATGCTTTCACCAACATACAACCTGTTTAGGAAGAGTTTAGACAAGTCAGTAATTCACATTGACCTTATGTGATCTATCCCATCTCTCCTATGACTTGTGTAGATCTCTTTGGTTTGACTTGTGTTGTAGATCCCTTTCGTTCACTGTCCTTTATTTGTTTTTTAGTTCATTATCTGTATAATAAAACGCATCCATCGATGTGACGGTTGTGTACTTGGCAGAGAGAGAGAGATAGCTCCGGGAAGGTTTGGGCTCTGAGGCTCAGGTGGGTGGGGGACGGGAGAAGGTTTGGGTGCACGGGAAACCGTGCTTTGCATGAGTATCCAGTAAGTTTAGTAACATATACAATTCAAGCAGGTCGAACAATAATGAAAGGACTAATAGGCCATTATAGAAGTAAGGTTGCTGGCACCCTATTACGGGAAATATGCTGAGAACTACCTTTACAGAGGTATTCAAATAATACTTTTTCTTCATCAAATGAGAAGTTCAGTGCTGCAGGGGAAAAAACAACTGCAATTATATGACAATGAAACAAAGAATTTTCTCCTGAAAAAGAGGTAGTAACGTACAAAGCACCAGACTGCTAATCTTAACAGATTTTGTACGATAGTCGGAGGCAGTTTTAGTTTCAATAGCTAACCAAATCCGTTATGGTTCAGAATAACATACACACACACACACACACATAGGGGAGAGATACGAAGTGTAATAAGCGGGGAAAGCGAGAGACTTGGTTCTTCTTTTGAAATTGCGCCCATCATAAATGTTTTAAAAAAACCAACCCAAATTTGGGGAATTATAATGGACATCAATAACAATGCAAGTCCTTTTGAGCTGGGAAAATCAAATGTATTGTTTGGGGGGGGGGGGAGGGGGAAGATGGAGCGATAAGATCATCAAGTAGCAATAATCACGCCATTTCAATAATGATTCACAAAAGCCAAAACTAAGGAAAATCAAGAAAAGAAAACAACCCAAGCGTATGAATCGAACGAATTGAACGTAGTAAACACACTGTGTCCGCTTGTAATCTATACAGGGAGAAGTATAGAGAGATAGACCTTGACATCGTGAGAAGCTTTCAACTGCAAACCCGGCAAGACGTCAAAGGAGCTCCTGACCAAAGCATTTTGTTCTTCGAGATCGTAGTGGAGAGAGAGGTACTTAGAACCGAGGGTCAACTGGCGAGCGGCGATCTCGCCCCTATCGTTGTTCTGAAACGAGAACTTGAGTTTGGCGAGGCTGTCGAAGAACTTGCAGGATAACTTGTGGAAGAATATCAAGCTATCGCTGTCGAACTCATTGGTGACTCTAATTCTCGGCCGCCGATGAAACGGGAAGAAGCCACCGCCCTGGTGTGATGGCGGCGGTTGAAGCGGCGGCGAAGGATCAGCAGCCGTGGCGGGCGACACGAAAGAATTAGGGTTAGATGGTACTGAGTCTGCCATTGGCTTTGCAACTCAGCGAAAGTGAGAGAGAGAGAGAGGATGCGGATGAGGCGAGAGGGAGTGAGTGATAGAGAACTGAAAGAAGAAGAAGAAGAAGAAGAAGAAAATGGGGGAAAGCCAATTTGGAAGGTTGCGAGGAGGCGGAAATGTTGATGGGCGGAGGTTGATGTTTGGTTTCGATTAGTTGTCAATCGGATTATTAGTTATTTTTCAAATAAATAAGCATCGAAATTTTGGATTTTGAATTTCTTTTTTTTTTTTTTTTTTTTGACACTTTTTGAATAGCATCGGTAGTCAATCGCTATCACTACAATCGGATATTTGAGCTAATATTATAATTTCAAAATAAATACGTACATTAATGGTCAATTTCAAGAAAATTAATCGGAATTAGAATTAATAGGTACAATAGTTGACTAATTTTTTCTTTTTCCTTTTTTGCTTAACTTAGAATTAGAAAAGATTCCTTTTTTTATTGGCAATAATACCTATGAATTAAATTCAAATAATTTTTTATGTTGCTAAATCATTACTAATTTTTCACAGTAGTTAGATAAACTAAGCAAATTCTTTAAAAACTAAATTTTAACTATTAAGAATTTATAAAATATATCTATCCTGCTATATAAGAAAACATAAAAAAATACTAATCAAGTTTCAAATTTATTGAAATCTTGAATTTGGTAAAAAACATTTCCCTCCCCATCTAATGCCCTTCAACTTTATTGTAATTAACTACACTAATAATATTAAAGACCCGTTTGAGGCCTTAAATTTTTTCAAAAAAAATTAAAAAACTCCAAAAGTTAATAAATTACTCCAATCAAATTTCATCACTTGTCAATTTTAAATCATATCAATTCCAATTTTTGATTTTTTTTTTTTTGAACTTTATTGGAACTCCAAACTCCCCTAAAGTGAAAAACTTCCTAGGTACATTTTTGAATTCTTTAAATAACCCTTTCAACTACTCATTATTTTTATAATTTTTTATTTTATTTTTTAAATGCCCCCTCACCAAAGGCAAAATTTAGGATTTCAACAAATGAGGACAAAGTTTACCTAAAAATAATTATACATGACACATACAAAATAAAAATAATAATTATAAAAATAATATCTTATATTGATTATAAATAATGTAAAAGTTCAATTTACAACCAATCCATTCGACTTCTAATTTTTAAAAATATTGCACGATGGTCATATTGGACAAGCTATTTAACATATCTTTTTCAATATAAATAATCATGTTATTATTTATTCATTAATCACTCGGGTGATTGCAAAGCCCATTTCTTAAGAAAAAAAAATTCATAACAAAAAATATACTCTCTTTTATATCAGTTTCAACGAGTAATACCAATTCCAAAAAGTTAAGAGTTTGTAAAGTAATGGGTATATTATATCTCTTATAGCTTTAACCATTTTTTAAGCAATATTTGAATATTTAGCACTGAAGCGAATATTAACAATGAAATTTATAAGTTGATTAGAAAGTGTTAAAACATAAATATATATAAAAAAAAAAAAAGTCTTACAAAATAAAGTTAGGCTATACAAATCAACATTGTTTTCTCAAAAGCAGCAAATGAATCAGAAGAATTTAGGGATGCAACACAAAGAAGCAACTCTGTGTTAACTTTATTACAACAATTATTTAGCTTTTGAAGTTGCATATCAATAATATTGTAAAGCAAATCGATATGATAGTGACCGCTGTTTATCATTTCTTGAAATCTATGCTTTGATCATCTACTGTCTCTCATTATTCGGTGTCAATGCTTGGAAATCCAAACCAACTTTTGCATTACATTAACAATATCTTGATATCTTATTTGTAATACACTAGACAAGTCGTTTGTATGGGTTAATATGGATTGTCATCAAGCAAAGACTGATCACAAATTCAAAAGATTGCATCGACTCTAACATATAAAATGTTTTAATTTTTTAATTCAAAATTGGATCCATCATCTACTATTATGGGGCCGTTTTGGAGTGTAAAAAAAAAGCCAAAAAAACTAAAAGTGAAGTTTTTTTGTGGCATTTAGAGTGTAAAAAATTATTTTTGAAATGATGATTAGATGTTTGTATTTGATTTAATATGAAGTCGTAAAAAATTATATAAAGTGACAGGTGATAAAATTTTAGTGTAGAATTTTTTGATACAAATGTCAGTCAAACTTTTTCAAAATCTGGCAAAATCTGTTGGAACGCACTATAATAGTATATTCCATCAGATTTTGACAAATATTTTAAAAACGTTATCATTTTTTTGAATTTGAAAAAGTTAAAACTTTTCAAAATTTTTAGAATTTTTTGGAAGTTAGTTGGGGCTCTAAATAGCCCCTATATCTACTATCATATTAAGCACATTTAGTGCTAGCAAAATCATACTAATCAAATTCAACAATGTACCATAATATTATTCCCATCGTGTATCACTAGCACTAGAGTTATTTCTTGTTTGAAGCCTTGCCCACTAGTAGTTCCACCATTCATTAAAGCTTCAATATTTTTAGCAGTTTGTTGATCTCGAAAAGCATCTTAACAAATGAGTCTCCGACAACATTTACAATATTGATGACTAAGCTAAAAAAGAAGTAACCTAAATATGGTTATTTACTATTACAACAAGAGTTAATTGAAGTTGATGAGCAAAATAACGAACATTATATGCTGATGCATTCTCCTTGTATATAAGGCTCTTTAAACCTGTTAATAGTATTAATGTATGAGATTCCTAATGTACAGCATTAATGTATAGGATGAACCTAGACTAGTAGGAATATGTATAGTCACCTTTGAATTTGTATAAATTACCACACATAAACCCAGTTGGATATGGTGTGTTTTTCCCAATCTACTTAGTTTCTACATGGAATCAGAGCGTTCTTGCTCTTTTTGTGTGTCTTTGCTTCTGTCAAACGAACGACGGAAGAATATTGTCCAACGGAGCTCAGACCCATCAAAAGTCCATTGTCGAGCTTCCTATCCGTGATCAAAGCATAGCTGTACAGTCGCCAGAGGAAGGCGATCGTCATCGGAGAAGCACCGTTGCAGGAGACCTCAGCTGAGCTTCAACCTTCTCTACAGTTTTCTCTTCTCCCTCACACGACTCTCCTAGTACTTGTTACGTCTTATTTGGACAATTTTTTTGTTTTCCAGTAACCTGTTTGGTGTCTGTGACTATGTGTGTTTTGCTGCTGTCTTGTGGTTGATTTTTTTTCATGACTTCTGATATGAATATGGAACAAAAACTGGTCACTGGTTCAATTCCTATGTCTCCACAATTAACCACAAGGAAATTGAATGGAACTAACTATGTCCAGTCGTCTAAAGCTATAAGAATTGCATTAACTGGATATGGTAAACAGAGGCATTTGTCTGAGTCTAGGCCTTCTAAAACTGATTCTACGTATGATACTTGGGTATAAGAAGATGCTCATTTGGTTAGCTTATTATGGAATTCCATGGAACCCAATGTTGTAGACATGTTCACTCATCTTGATACATGTAAGGAGATATGGGATTAAGTATGTTAATTGTTCTCCAGCGATCTCATTCGCATGTATGATTTGTCATTGGAGTTCTTTCAGCTGCAACAGTCCAGTAGACCAGTCACTGAGTATTTTGCTTCCCCTAAACGTGTTCATGAAGAGTTGAATTCTATTCACCCGTTGTCCACAGATATTAATGTAATGCAAAAACAAAGGGAGCAAATGGTTGTACTTCGCTTCCTTGCAGGACTGGATCCCGAATTTGAGCCAGTTAAAGCTCAAATTCTAAGTGGTGCTTCTCTCCCTTCATTTGCAGAAACATACTCTCGAGTTATGCGAGCTGCCTCTCGTGACTCATCCACTACTACAGATGCTACACGATCAGCACTCATTAGTCCGGTATCCTCAGATAATTAGACACCTTCACCTGGTGATCGTGGGATTCGTGGAGGTCGTGATCGTGGAGGACGTACTAGGAAACCTAAACGCTCCAACTGTGGTCGTGTTGGACATATTCGGGAATATTGTTGGGACCTTCATGGAAAGCCCCCCATATGGCTCATGCAGCCTCATCTGATATGCCGGTGTCTATGGAGAAGTCCAGTAATAGTGGGAATGCTACATCATCCATAGTGACTATTTCCGGAGATGAATATTCCAAAAATTCCTACAGTATCAAACAACTTATCAGGCATCTCTTCCTACAGCTTCTGTAGCTCATCGAGGTAATCCTATCATTTGTGTGTCTAATTCTTCACATGTCTCTTGGGTTATAGATTCAGGTGCTTCAGACCATATGTTTGGTACTTTTTCATTATTATATGATATTCAGTGTTTTCATATCTCTAATGTCACCACAGCTAATGGCTCATCTAATTCAGTGAAGAGTATCGGTAAAACTTGTCCATCTTCAGGATTTGAAGACAAGGAAGAAGATTGGAGAATGGCATGAAACTAGGGGACTCTATTATCTGGCTAGCTCTTCTTCCTCTTCATCTATCTCTTGTTCTGCATCAGCCTCTCCACTTGAGATTCATTGTCGTCTTGATCATCCGTCTTTTGACAGGTTGAAAATTATGATCCCTAGTTTGAGTCAACATAAGTCTTTGGATTGTGAGTCGTGTTAGTTAAGCAAGCACCACCGTGCTGCCTTTAGTCCTAGAGTCAATAATAGGTCCTTGAGTCCTTTTCATTTGGTCCATTCTGATTTTTGGGGACCGAGTCATGTTATTTCAAAGTTAGAATTTTAGTATTTTGTAACTTTTATTGATGATTTCTCCAAACTTACTTGGGTTTATTTAATGAAAGATCTTTCTGAATTGTTGTCTATCTTTCAATCATTTTCTGTTGAAATTAAAACCCAATTTGATATGACTGTCAAAACATTTCGTAGTGACAATGCCAAGGAATATTTTTCTAAACCATTCACTGATTTTATGTCTTCCTTTGGTATGCTTCATCCTGTCCTCGTACTCCACAACAAAATAGAGTTACCGAGAGAAAAAACCTACATCTTATTAAAACAGCTAGGTGTTTGATGTTTCATATGAAAGTTCCAAAAAGTTTTTGGGGAGATGCTATTCTTACTGCATGTCATTTAATCAATAGAATGCCATCCATAGTTCTACAGGACCATTCCCCTTATTCTGTGCTGTTTCCATAGAAACCACCTTTTCCTCTTCCTCCACATATCTTTGGGTGTGTTGTATTTGTTCACCAACTTGATAGTAGCACTGACAAGCTTGATGCCCGTGCTATTAAGTGTGTATTCTTGAGGTATTCTAGGTTACAAAAAGGATATCAATGTTATAGTCCTACTTTACATCGATACTTTGTTTGTGCTGATGTCTCATTCTTTGAAAATACTCTTTTTTTTGCTGTTTCATCCTTGTCTGACTTAAATGAGAGTCTTCCATTACCTGTTATTTCTTCTTTTTGTCTTTCTCGTCCTGATTTGCAGGTTTATACCCGATGGCAGCCAGCTTCAGAGTCTTCACCCTATGCTTCGGTCACTTCATCTTCTCCCTTGTTATCTTCAGATCCTACTCCTGAACCAGATATCATCGGTCTTGATCTTCCCATTGCGCTTCAGAAAGGTATACGAACCTGCACCTCTCACCTCATTTCCAATTTTGTTTCCTATGATGCCTTGTCTCCTTCTTATCATGCTTTTGTTACTTCTCTGCCCACTGTTTCTATTCCTAACTCTCTGTCTGAAGCCTTATCTCATCCTGGATGGTGTGCTGCTATGGAGGAAGAAATGTCTACTCTTCAAGCCAATGATACTTGGGATTTGGTTATTCTTCCTCTTGGAAAGTCAACTGTTGGTTGTCAATGGGTGTACAATGTCAAAGTCCAACCGGATTGTTTATGTTGATCAGTTGAAAGCATGACTTGTTGCCAAAGGATACACTCAAATCTATGGATTAGACTTTTCAGAAACTTTCTCTCCTGTAGCTAAGATAACATCCGTCCGGCTTATCATTTCTCTTGCTGCTATGTATCATTGGCCATTACATCAGCTGGATGTTAAGAATGCATTTCTTCATGGCAAACTTACTGAGAAAGTATATATAGAGCAACCTCCTGGATTTGTTGCTCAAGGAGAGACTGGCTTAGTTTACAAATTAAAGAAAGTACTGTATAGCTTAAAACAATCACCTCGGGCTTGGTTTGGAAGATTCAGTACTGTCGTGATGACTTTTGGATTGACACGATGTGGGGTCGATCACTCTGTATTTTACCGTCATTCCTCTCAAGGAAAAATCTGGTTGCTAGTGTATGTGAATGATATTGTCATCACCAGAGATGATGAACAAGGAATAAATGATCTAAAGTTGTTTCTCCAAGCTAAGTTCAATACCAAAGACATGGGGTTCTTAAAGTATTTTCTAGGAATTGAAATTGCAAGATCACAGAAGGGGATTGCTATTTCTCAGAAAAATTATGTACTTGATTTGCTAACAGAAACTGGCATGTTGGGAGCCAAACCAATTGATACTTCAGTGGATCCCAATATCAAACTTTTGGCAGATAAAAGAGAGTTTCTGAATGATCCTGAGCGGTACCGTAAATTGATTGGGAAACTTAATTATCTGATGGTGACACGGCCAGATATAACATTTGCTACAAGTGTAGTTAGTCAATTCCTTGATGCACCTCGTACTAGTCATTGGGATGCCGTTGTTCGTATTTTGAGATATTTAAAAGGTGCACCAGGATTTGGTTTTTTGTATAAAGATAATGGCCATACCCTTGTCCAAGGATACACAGATGCAGATTGGGTTGGTTTTCCATCAGATAGATGATCCACTACAGGATATTGTGTTGGAGGAAATCTGGTATCTTGGAAAAGTAAAAAACAAACTGTGGTAGCCAGATGTAGTACTAAGTCAGAATATCGGGCCATGTCATATACAACATGTGAATTGATTTGGATACTTCATATGTTGACAGAATTGGGAGTCTCTGGATTACAACCTATGGAACTATTTTGTGATAATCAAGCCGCGGTCCACATAGCATCTAATCCGGTGTTCCATGAGCGGACTAAGCATATTGAAGTTGATTGTCACTTTGTCAAAGAAAAGATATTGCAAAATGTTATCAAGACAAGTCATGTCAAAACTGAAGTCCAATTGGCCGATTTGTTTACTAAAGCTCTAGGGGGAGTTAGAGTAAAATATATTTGTAACAAGTTTAGAACATTTGATGTATATGCTCCAGCTTGAGGGGGAGTGTTAATGTATAGTATTAATGTATGAGATTCCTAATGTATAGCATTAATGTATAGGATGAACCTAGACTACTAGGAATATGTATAGTCACATTTGGATTTGTATAAGTTACCATACATAACCCCGGTTGGGTATGGTGTGTTTTTCCCAATCTACTCAGTTTATACAAAACCATTGAACTCAACTTGCAACTTTGATTAGCTCATACCATGTATACAAAATAAGTCTTCAACCACGTTTTTCCGATGATGTAGTAGTAGTGCTTTGCACATGTTTAATATCCCAAAGTCGACTAATCGTATGTCCCTTTTTATTCACACACATTAACGAGATAACCATTTGTCCTTGCATTGATATATCTCGAGACTCATCATGAAACTCTTTATTAATTCCTTTAGTAATTTCAAATGCATTAGTTCTAACAATATCATTTAAAATGATTGGTGCTATTGAATTGAGAATTTTATGAGCTTTTTTTAGTGTTATTTTTCTTATCCCTTCGTCATGATCTAAAAGAAATTTCAAAAGCTTAAGGAAGTTTCTTTGATTGGTTGATCCATTGGATTTGTCATATGCCCATGAAATGGTAGTCATTATTGTAAAAGAAATCTAATGGGATTAATTGATACATTCAGTCAAACTCTATAATCGTTATTGGCTTCATTAAACAATTTAGCAAAAATTGTGTCAAATAGGTTGCTATTTTTTCCAAGCTTGAATTGGGCATTGAAACTTGAAAACTATTTGATTACATGACTAATTAAACTAGATAATATGGAATTACTTGATTTGGATGATGATAAGGTGATGATTAAAGAAATAAAATTTAAAAATGACTTATCTATGTGATTTCACTTGTACATGTACATATATATGATTCTATATTCATATAAAATTTTAATTCTTTATGAGTTTCATTATGCGTTTTGATTTTGGACTTATGTTGCTCGAATATAAATTGGATAGCTTGGCTTGAGTTAGTTTTTAACTTAAATTTGTGCTGCAGCAGGTAAATAATGGAAGTGAGTTTCTTGTAAGGGTTGTAACCGTATAATTAGTTCTCGGCATTTTTTTGTGGGTTACCAACAAGCTTTCCACAAGCAAATGAGTCTCAGAGGTAGCTCTTGGTATTTTTCTTACGAGTTGCTAGCAAGCTTCTCACAACATTAAACATGGTGCCAGCAACTTTCCAACGAGAGTATCTAGCTGGTTTTTTTTTGCTTGTATTACTCGACCCACTTGGATAGTTGTGTGATATGTATTCAATATAATTATATACGTTTTCTTATAATTTTGAATGACTGCTTATGGACTTTTTGAGTATAACATGCATTTAATGTTATGTTAAGAAAATTTGTTTATTAATGATTGTATATAATTGTGTATATCATGTGCATGTGGTTAGGTTTGCATTATTTGGTTTATGTTGTTTATATTGATTTTGCTGATAGTGTCACATTGTTTATGTTAACATCTTTGCGGCTATAGGAATCAAGAATGTAACGAAATAAGTTTTAAAAAAAATTTAGGATTGATTATGCATGAAAGATTGTACACTTCTTATGCGATTGTATTCGAAATAAAAAAATGAAATCAAATTAATAAACAAAACTGACCTTTATAGTTTTTTTATTTAATCTTGGTGTCTCAAACTTTTCTTTCCCAACGGTTGAAACTTCTAGGTTTTCTTCTCTTTGTCATATCAAGATCCTTTCAGGGGTTTTTCTGACATTTAGGGTTGTGTGGGTAACCTAATAGACTGATCCTTTTTATAGATAAGAGAAGACGACCTAGATGTAAATAAATTTAAGTTGGCTAATTAGAAAATTACCATAATTATCTCATAATTATGAATACATTTCCTAATAATTATACATTACTCCACTAAAAAGATAAAACTAAACTCTAATTTTAGTTTATTGAAATCTATATAATAAAACACATCTCTTTATGTGACGTTTGTTCCAGTCATAAAATTTTATCACATCTTTATAACCATCTTTTTTAAATTTTGAAATTTGAAATTTAATCTATATAATAAAACATACCAATTGATGTGACAGTTATATGGATGGCATAAAAAGAAGAGTGAGCACTAACGCGGTAAACAATCCGTGCTTTTGCACGGGCATTTACTAGTAATTTTATAAAACACATTGTTCACTCCTTAATTTTACAATTAAACTCCTCTACTAGATATAGAGACAATTAGAATTAAGAAACTATCAAATTCCAATTGATACCTCCCTCCGTATTGTAAGAACTATTATTCTAATCATTTTGTGTTGGTCACCATCTCAATAACATATTATTAAGATGACCAAATTTGGATTTAATGATTGGTTAATATTCTTGATATAGACAATATCCTTATCTCAAATAAGATTGTAGATTCCTTCTTAATAGCGTATGTTCTCTAGTTTTATGTAATGATTTTCCAAAACATTGAGATATTAATCTAATGATAATCAGCCTAACTCCTGATAAACTAATGTCATCATTACATAAAATAGTGTCCATCAGTATATTTAGAGCAACTATTTAGAGTGAACATAAGAAATACATTAATGCAGATAGTATAGTTTAAATGTGTTTCTTATTTTTGTCTTGTTTATTGTCTTCTACACTAACACTTTAGATTCAGATTCTACTACTATAATGATTGAGATAAATCATTCTATCATATAAAATCTAAAATGTTACCGTCTTTCAGTTGAATGTCCCCATCTCATCATTGACAGCAAATAAATCTAGATTGATCGATACTTAAATTCATATCTCCTGTGTATGAAACACTTCTATGTACATGAAAAATTAATTAATCAATCAAAGATTACATTCATCACATGAAATATATGTATCTATAAGTAATAAAGAAACTTTAGATAAACTAAATAAAATTTTTTATTAAACTAAAAATAGTTCATCATCTAATATATGACTTTAGGGTATAACCTAATAATAGCACGGTCCATACGTATGAACATGATCTATTATTTTATAAAAATGGTAAAATGAGATTTTCTAAAATATCGATGATACTCAATAAATATTTATGACCTTTTTTTACCAAAATTTAATTTAATTTTGAGAAAATATAACTTTTAAGCGTGTTAATTGTATTTGTAAAACAAAATCGAAAAATTTAAGTCCATTTAGGTTAAAAAGCAATAAAAAATAATTTTTTTATTTTTTTGAAATTTATATAAGCCGATATAAAATTTTTGATTTTATTTTTTAACGAATATGATTAACACACCTGAAAGCTTAAACTCCTAAGGCCCTGCTTGGATGGAGGAAAAGAAGGAGTTAAAATTTTTTACTCCCTTTTAAGTGTGGGTCCACATTTTTGTCATGTTTTGGATGGTATTTTTTCTTCCCTCTTCCCCCTCTTAGCTTTCGCCCCCTTTGGGGATAATTTTTGGGCACCCCCAAGGCTAGCTAAAAGTTATCCCCCTGTAAGTCTCTTGCTTTTGATGTTTTTAGCCCTCGTTAATAGTATTATTAATTTGATCAAAATAAATATAATGCTAATAAAAAAATAATAGATAAACCAACAAGTCAAAATAAATAT
>QLOD02000017.1:183409-205197 GCA_003260245.2 Sideroxylon spinosum | reverse complement strand
AATTTAATTTAATGAATAACAAAGTTTGGGACACTATAAGGGCAAAAGAGTCATTTGACTATTTTTTCCATCATTCATCCCTCTTATTTATAAAACATCCAAATCAAGTCAAAAGTTATCCCCCTCCATAAACATCACATCAATGTGAGTCAACCTTCTAAAAATAATACCCTCTCTTATCTTATATCCCCTTTAAAACTTATTCCCTTAAAATTGTAGCATCATCCAATCGACCCTAAAGGAAATAATTTTTGGTGAAAAAATTTAAAACCAAACGCAGCCATGAACGGCTGAAACGGGATAATCACGCGGGCAGCAGCTCACTGTTCTCGTTTCTCACATCATCAATGCATGTGGAGTGGGGCCCTAGTGTGAGTTCCACGTCATCCCAATGGCAAACAAATTAGGTGGTATAAATATGGAAACTGGGGCGGTGGCTGAAACCGAGAAATCCTCTCCATTGTCTCCATCCCCAACCCAGGGGCGCTACCCTCCCTCCCGTCCCCTTCCCCTTCCCTCTCCGGTGGTCTAATTCAGAGATAGATGCCATTTTACCACCCTCTGAAAATATTCCCCTTGAGAGAACCTTACTGGATATATAGATAGATAGATAGATTCCTGACCACCAACCAAACCCTAGGAGTATACTTGTGTTTAAAAAAAACAAAAGGCTTAAAATTAACAATGGACCAAGACTCGAATTCATTCTCCGAAACCCTAGATTCGTCCATCTCCCTCACCGATCTCGCCATCGCCGATCCCCATCAATCTTCTTCTTCTACAAATGCGTCGGCCTCGTCTTCGCCATCGTCAGATCCAGTTCTCTCGCGAAATGCTTCTTTGAACAGTCGGCTCAACGCCAAGGCGCCCGAGTTCGTCCCTCGCAGCTCGTCCTCCTCGCCGTCATCATCTACGCCTCGGGCCGATGCTACTCAGACCGGCCTCGTTCTCACTCCTCCTCAGGCATCGCCACCCGGATTGCTCCATGTCTACCCGGGCCCCAATTCTGCTTTCCGCCTTCCTATTCATGGCGGTCCTCCTGTTCAGAATCATCATCCCTATTCTCACCATGTTCCGGTTCAGTATCACCACCACCACCACCGTCCTCAGTACTACGGCGGTGGGTTTGTTGATCATCATGAGGTCCAACAACAGGCTTCTGGTGAGCCGGATCATGTCCCTGCATTGAAAAATGGTCTCACCGAGGAAGCTAACCAGAAAATTCTCAATCAGGCAAGTCTATAAAGGTTTTACTTTAATGAATCAGCTGCTGCTTATCAATTATTTCAAATTGGGTTTCCTCGCCTTCACCGTCAATGCTTGTTGTAAACTAATTCAATAATAGTCATCGGGTTCTTTAAACTGAAGCGGCGGAAATATATCTATGCACCTGAGTTCATTGTCTTGCTCATTTATGATGGCCTGTGGTATTCCAGAAAATTCGGGTATTCTTGGCATTATCCTGTGCATTTGTGGTAGACTTACCAATGTTTGGGCTTGGGATGTATGTATTTGATATTAGAGAATGAGAATGTTGTAAGGTTCATGTAGGATTGATTCACTATGTAATTGGCAAAACATGTCGCAAGACAATGGACGCCATGAAGATGATTGGTTGAGGGTTGAAGTACCCAAAAAGAGAAGGAGAAAGTCTATTTGTAATAGTTCGATGGAAAGGGAAAATGCTGTACTTTAGTTGTACGACTTGGCTTGTGGAATTGTTACCCCACCTTTTTTTTTTTCTGGGAGAGAATGCCAGATCTTCTAGTCCCTTATTGATTGGAGTTTCAAAGGCGTACACACTTGAGAGAATTTTCCTTTTGTCATAGGTGAAGTAATTGGCTTTCTAGAGTAATCCTGAAATGGTTTTCTATTTCTTAGTTGGGCTAGCTTGAAGGCCGCTAGAACCCCCACGCATGTAGTGCCACGTCACCAGTTGACAAAACTACAAGGCACTCATAGCCTTGCTTGTTGGCCTAGTAAAATAGCAAATTAATTCCCTTGGCTTTAAACTCATGTAGGAGCCAAGAAGGAATATACCCTTGTTTTATGGTCAAAGCACACAATTGGTGTTATTGGTTCTAGGGTCATTCTTCGGTACCAATTATGCACGTTTGTTAAAATTGACATGTTTTGAGCATGGCTATATGCTTTTTCATACGAGTGACTGACATGTGGACATCCTTTATGTTGACTCCATTGTGTAAAACATGTTTCAATGTGGCATGTCTATGGTGTGATAGGCAAGTGAATACTTGCAAAGAACAATCATTTGGGCTCTTGTTATAAACTTAAGTGAATACCTACAAAGAACAATCATTTGGGCTCTTGTTATAAACTTGTGGACTAGGCTAATATTTAACTAAAACGTGTTCTTGACTCCTTTGTGGTGCTTGTCACATAGGCTAAAATTCAAAATTGGTAAAATTTTAGGAAATCCATCACAACAGTTAAAAAATGTCAAGAAACCTATCACACTAGGTGAACATTTAGTAGATCTACCATATTATCATCCATTATATTTTGTTTAATGTATAATCCATTTTGTTACCTTCTTTAGGACCTACGAGACACGTACACTTCTAGGAAGTTGATCACCGGTGTGGTGGTGTCGGTGTTGGAGACCGGTGCTCATCTGACACTTCTCAATGTGTGTTGAATACTTGCTTGCACGCCTCATATTACTTTTTAATTGTTTTATAACCAGATACTTTTTGGGCACTTCACAATTAAACAAATTATAATTTTGAAGAAATTAATTAGAATTAAATACTAAGATAAAAGCAATATGAATGTATATTAATTTATTCCTTACCCTTTATTTTTTTTAATTTTAGAAAATTTAACGCCTAAAATTTCTAATTTGTTTGTGAAATAAAATTTTCTAAAATAAATAAATTATATGTTTAAGAGAAAAGAAAATAACTAATTGTTTTGTGTGTGTATATATAAAGATATATTTATTCTGTTAACGTGTCTTCGTTTAGGGCTCGTTTGATTGGTGGAACCAAACATGGGGATAAGATTGGACACGGGATTTTAGTAGTCTAATCCTACGGATCAATAGCACTCTTATTATTGTATGTGGGGAACAAAACTAGTACCTATCATGTTGATTAACTTGCATTTTACTGTTAAGTCGCCAGTTTTTTTTTGGAAAGATTTAAAGTTGTTAGAAAATTGGCCTCATAACGTCTATCAATCTAACTTAACACTCCCTCTCACTTGCAATCCTAACTTGTACATGGAGTAGAGAGATGAATAAACTGAACTCAAAGGGTACGCCAACTACAATAGAAAAAAGTGCACGAGAATAAACAAAAACAAATGGGATACGTAAACCTGGGACCTGCTGGAACCAGAGGTTTGATAACATAATATTTCACCAATTTTTCCAAAAGTTGTTAGAAAACAAGCCCAATAATATATATCAAGCTAACCTAATAGTTATGTTCATGTACATATCACCGAAATGGGGTTAATGTTGTCATTATTACGTGTCTAGAATTTAGATTGTAGAAATACTTAATTTCTAGTCCTGGAAAAATTGTCATGGGTAGTGGTGACTCATGTCAGTAATTGAATTTATAATCAAAGTGTTTTTGCTCTGAGCTCATCTCAGATGGGAAACTTTGAATACTAATTGAATGTGATAAAATACATTAAATTTTTATCGCTGGGCTTGGGTTCAATTGGATACCATCACTGTGGATTTCTGAAAACCTTGCACATTCATTTACAAATTGAAAACTAAGAATATAAAACTTTCTTAATTGTGTAAGCTATTTGTCTAGCTCCATTTGTATTTATTATGATTGTCAATGTGCTTTCTTGTTATACGTCATCGTTTTACCTTTGGCTTCTCTAAAAATTGACAACTTCTGTCCCCCAACCCACTTATAGTTTATTTATTTTTCACTCTGACACTGTTTTTAAACGCGTTTCAGGTGGAGTATTATTTTAGCGATCTAAATTTGGCCACTACCGATCATTTAATGAGGTTTATTAACAAAGATGCTCAAGGATATGGTAAGACTTTTTCTGTTGCATGCCTTCGTAATTGTTAGATTCCTTCTATAATATGGTATGCCTGATAAGCATTTTAAATTTCTTTCTAGAATATATTCTCCCTAATGTTGTTGTTAATTGTTGTTACTTTAATCAGCTTGTATTGATGCGAATTTGACATCCACCAGTAGTTTATGGATAACTATAGTTTATTCTATAAAAACGCTTGTGGTATATGGTTGTCGGTCCCCTCTAGTAGGGATAACTTTTGGAAAGATGCAGAGGAAAATTTTTGGAATGCAAGGGTCAACAGAGCTGTTTTTTGAGGCAGTTTTGTGATTGGGGTTGGAGATAGTGATGGATGAGGATGCAATGGCAGCGATGAAAGAGATGTGGTTGGAGATGGCTATGGGTTGGGTAATCAATAGTCCTGTTTGTTGAGGTTGTGTTGCTAAAGGGCATACTTGCTTCACCCTAGCTGTTCTGGATGGTTTTGTCAAACTAATCCTACCATTAAACAAGCTCTCAGCTATAGATGGAAATGTCAAATATTGTTCAAAAATAATGCATCAAAGAAGCAAGAAGACACCTCTTATGCCTACAATGCCACTCCTTGACTATATTCACAACACAATAATTTGAAAAAGATAGAGCAAGTGCTTTTAATTTTTCCTTTTCATCTTTTGGTCACTGACCATATTCATTGCTTGACACAAATAATTGGCCCATCAAAGCATATCAAGTTATCAACAAATAGCTCACATTGAAGCACTATTAAAAATTTTGTATGTCTTTCTGGTATTACACCATAGTAAAAGAATTTACCATGGAAAAAAAGAGTTTAACAGAGGAAAAAGTTTGAACAACTCGAGCGATTTAGTATTCAGAATCCACTGCAAACAAATGTGTTGCACTTGAACCTTTGAGCTAAAGGTCAATTTGTTGTTTTCCATTTTTATTTGCTTCCTTATTTTTTCATGTAATTTTTAATGTTTTTTTTAAATTAATGTACTATTTCATATGTATTCTAACCTTTTGCTTCTCCTGCTGTATAGTGCCAATATCTGTTGTTGCATCCTTTAAGAAGATTAAGGCCCTTATAAGTAGTAATTCTCAACTTGCTAGCGTTCTGCGGAACTCAGCAAAGCTTGTTAGTTTTCTATTCCTCTATTTCTTTGCATTTTTTTTTATAATTCGTTTTTTTTTTTTAGTTGGTGTAGTGCTTTCTTCACTTTTTATTTATTATTTTCTTATGGGTTTAACATAATTATGCATTTCGTTTCTAACAATATTCTGTATTTAACTTTTTATTCTTAATTATTTTTGCTTACTAAATGCCTAAGGTGGTTAGTGAAGATGGGAAGAAAGTCAGACGCCAGCATCCTCTGACTGAATCTGATATGGAAGAGTTGCAAGTAGGTTTCATTTATTCCTTTGTTTTGCTCTTATTTTCTTGTATATGTGATGTCATTTTGTGGGTGCATTTTTTTACAAGTCCCCCTTTAGTTTCGTTCTGTCAAAAGGAAGCTAACTAACTTGTATTTTACTTGCCAAGAAACCCAAAATCAAACAAGAGGAGGAGTCTCAATCTTAAAATCTAGGTGTTAAGATTAGGGATAGAAGAAATAACTTTCTCATGGTCCAATGTGGGACAATTTCTAATAATTCACCTCACGTTGGCCCTCATGGATATAGGCACAACGTATATTATGGTGAGATCTAGTTGAAAATCCGTTTTGATATCATGTCAATAAACCCAATAAGAGGAGGGACCTTAATCTTCAATCTTAGGTATTAAGGTAAGGAAAGTTCATCGGGAGAAATAACTTTTCTTATGGGCTAATAGAGGACAATTTCTAACAGTACCTTTCTTGCCATTGTCTTGTGACTATTAATGTCGAATATTTGTTCAGAATGGGTGATCCTTGCATGCTCTTGTCTTATCTTTTGACCCTTTCCAAATTTACAGTCTCGCATAGTTGTTGCTGAAAATTTACCTGAGGACCATTGCCACCAGAACCTCATGAAGATTTTCTCTGCTGTAGGGAGGTACTGAGATTAATCATTATCAGAAAAATAATCCTTTATAGAATATTTATAAATAATTCTGGTTATATAATTACGATGGTTCTTTGTCAGTGTGAAATCAATTCGTACTTGTCAGCCTCAGACTTCCAATGGCGGAGCATCTTCAGCATCTAGACCAGGAAAAGTGGATAGCATGCTTTTCAGCAATAAGGTATATGATTTTGTATCAGTTAGTAGTAGTTGCTGGCAGCCTATCTTTGTGCATTTTGTTCCAGATCCACTTGACACCTGTTGGCAACCAGATGTAGTTTGGCTTCTCTCCATGTGCTGAAAGTTTATCCAATCAGCAATCCGAGACTTGTTTTGATACCTTTTTCCTAAAAATATTTCATATTTAGTTAAGTGGTTTCTTTACACTTAATGGAAATGAAGTTAACAAACTACAAATTAGTGGGCCTAAGTTTTGTAATTTCGGGGAGATCGATTGAACGAACCAAATTACCCAAGCATGAATTCTTCCTAAACTATCTTTTCCAAAAAATGAATTTCCCCTCTATTGCCCTCACTCCACCGCTCCCTACCCCTTAGCATTGATGTCGCTAGCCCACCCCCGGCCCCGCCATTCCTAGCTCTGAACTCCATCCCATCCCCTGCCCCCTTTACTACAAATCGGTAACCCTAGCCTCCCCCCCCCCCCAAAAAAAAATGTTCATAACCCCTTCCCCAACCCATCCTAACTGCTCTACCTCCCCATCCACTGTCCGTAGTCCCCACCATCCTAACCATTGCCATTCTTCTCTTATTCTTTGTCTTCAAATTATTATTATTATTTTTAACACAAATGTTTAGAAAATGTGCTAGTTATTATAACATGAGGTGCTACTTGTCACATCATTTGGGTGATAGTCATGAGTTACCATTACAGCGGGTGCTGGTTAACACTATATAAGCAAAGAAGATGATTGGGATAGTGATGGCCGGGTCAGTGGGGTTATAGTTGGGCCCCTTCTGGGTGGGGGGTTACTATGGTTGGGCTTGGTAGGGGAGGGCTTGGCTGCTATCCAATGTTAACTGATGCAAAACAGGGGTGCTATGCAGTACTAGATGACACCAATGTTGTTAAAATCTCAATTTAAATCTTAAAATCTTTCGGTTTTGCGATGCTAGAGTGAGAAAACTTTTTCAATCTTACGTAAAATCTTAATTGGGGTAAAAATAGGAAAAATCTCGATTTTTTGATGTAAAATCAGTAAAATCCCGATTTTATAGGCGATTTAATTTTTTTAAAATCAAGTGATTTTTGTATTTTGTCAAATAAAATGGACTTTTATGGTTTTTTTTACTTGTTACTCGTTTTTTTTTGTAATTTTTTTTATTTTATAGCACTATTATTTTCCATACTATACTCGTTGAGGATCATGTGTATTGTTTCATCATATTGACTACCACAAATCAAATGTAGTAAATAGTATGGAAACCAAGCGACTTATAACAAAATATCAGAAATACATTTTAACTTCTACAAAAGATTAAGATAAAATAAAGTTAGTATTTTAATGTCAATTGCATACGTTACATCAAACATTTTAAAGGTTTAAAGGTTAAAGATCTCAATTGTATAATTGGGTAAAGTGAGTATAGAACCAGATATAGAATTTTTTGTGGACTTTGTTGAGGATTTGTTTTGTTGATATAAGTAAGTTTTGTGTATGGCATTTTCTTGATGCATGTCTTTACTCTCTTTTTATTAAAAAGATTCTTTACTTATCCGAAAAAAGGAAAAAAAAAAAGGGGGGGGGGAAGCTCTGAATGAAGAATTATAACACAGACTATTTTTTTCATATTATTATAAGTATTAGGTAAAATCTTATAATTTTACGATTCGATTTTGTGGACCCTTCACTGATTTTAAGTAAAATCTCGATTTTAACAATCCTGATTGGCACCCACTATAATTGTAGCTATGGCTAGCACTTGGATGTTGGAAAGGCTAGCTCCTCATAACGACTAGCACATTTTTTTGAAAATTTATAAAAAAATAAAAATAGATAATAGGGGTGGGTTTGGGCTTGGTGGCGTTGTGGGCTGAGATGTGGGTTGCTGAAAGTAAGAGAGAAGAAAATAAAGGGGGGAAAAAAAAAGAAAAATGAAAAATAAGCTAAAGTGTATTTTTATTTTTAAATGTATTGAAAGATCCCATGAATATGTAATTTCTAATTTTAGAAATTCATGTTTTTTTTGGTTTCTACTTTGAGCAATCCAAATTTTAAAATTGTCAAATATTAGATCATTAATTTGTTGTTCGTAAACGTAATTTTCATAAAAATGTAGAAATCCCTTTGTTATTATGTTTTTTCCCCTTTTCACCAACATTTGTAATGACAAAGAATTTCACATAAAATGTAATTAACTAAGGAGAACAGATTTGTCATCTCGTGTAATTGGCATTAACGACGAGCAAAGGACATGGCCTGATAATTATTGGAGGCTTCAAGTATACAAATTCTTAATTTCATTGGTTGTTAATCATTACTCAAATTTTTTGACTCCTATATTCTGAATGTTCTGAAGATTATTTCACCATTCATACCATTCTCAATCACACAATCACACTCAAATCCATGAATTCTAGAATTCAGGATGAATTCATAATCGAGCTCAAATCCTTGATTTCTAGAATTCAGGACGAATTCCAGGCAAATCCTTGAATTTGAAACAAATTCACCTTTTCTCCCCTATTTGAAAGGCACGTATAATATTGTGATGATTTAAATACACTGAATTATTACGAATAATCTTGAGATGATTTATTTGTAAAAATAATGATTCTGCATGGAATTGTTGTACAAAATTTTATGGAAAAAATTATATGGCTGTATCACTTTCATACATGAAAGAGTTAAGTATCTGTTTCTATGTTCAATATTATTTGAAATGAAACATATGTTCCCGTATAATATATATTTAAATATTTATAATAGAGGCTCTGACAGCGGTTTCCCTTATGTCTTTTTAAAAATTGATGATGTCGCTCCTGCTCTCATTCCGTTTTCGAATTATGCAACTTAGATACAATTGATGTGTTCATTGCCATTGAGGTGGAGAGTATCCATGTGCTGTTGTCTACGAGTGTCTAATATTTGAACTCTGTATTTATGTAGTTGCATGCGTTTGTGGAATATGAATCTGTTGAATTGGCAGAGAAGGCTGTAAGTATTGTTATTTTGCTGTTTTTGATGTCTTTTTCTTTCCTTTAATTTTTAAGTTTGCATTTTACGTTTATGTTGTGCCCACTAGATGAAATAACCTGTCTTATCTTTTTGCAGGTTGCGGAGCTGAATGGTGAAGCTAACTGGAGGAGTGGTCTTAGAGTCCGTTTACTGCTAAGACGCGCAGTATGTGTCAATGAATCTTCTTCTCTTAATTTATTCAAATTCCTATAGTTATGTTTGGATTGTTATCTAAAGATTGGCTTACCTTTGGATGTTTCCTACGGTTAAGTTTTGGGTCGATGGTTTCAAACTTCCGTAAAACCTTTCCCACCTGTGTTTCACTGTGAATCTCGATTCCCCCGAAACCCCCCTTCTCTCTCTCTGTCTGCGTGCGCACATTGGTGGAAATGTTTGTAACTTACATGTGGACTTATTTTTTGAGTGAGTTCCTCATTTATGAGCCTCAGTTATTGTATGTTTGGCTGGATTTGTCAACTGATCAATATTCTCTTCAACTGTCAGGTAAAATCTGCCCAAGCACGGGCAAAGAAACTTGGGCATGAAGTTGATGCCAACTGTGAGGAAGATGACACATCTACATCAGAGCAGCCGCAGCTGAATGAGAAACACCTAGAAGATCATTCACAACACAATGACACCCAATCACATGAGAATGCAGTAAGTCTCTTCACAATTTTAAGTGGCCATTTTCTGGGCATTAACCAGAAACCATGAGAATGAAGTCATTGGAATTCAAGTTCAGGATGCCCACTTTTTGACAGAATCATTGCCTTCTATACTTTGTGTGTGTGGAAGGAAATGAATTTATACTTCTGATCACATAAAAATACGCATTGAGAGCCAACAACACAGGTCTGACATAATGCCTTTAGAATGTGTGGTGATTTTTTGCATCTTGGATGGCTGCTCTCTTCAAATAGGCTGTCTATACTTTTATCTCCATATTTTTCATTACTATACAGGAAGAAATATTGATTATCATGGTATTGGGACACCCTTCCTCACGGGTTTTGGTTACACTATAGCATCTTAATCTTTGTGTTGACAATATCTAGTATAATAATAAAAAAAAAAATTACCATTGTTTGGTTGCTTAGTTTTTGTAATTTGCCTTGGTGCAGGGAGTGGAGCTTGTAAATGAGAAGGATGGTGGCCAGAAGAAGGGGCGCAATCGAGGCCGGGGTAAGGGACGTGGACGTGGTCAATATCATCACAATAACCGGGGAAGTCATGTGGGAACTACCCATTTGAGCAATTATGTGAATACTGAGCAGCCAAGCGCGGGAAAGCAGCAGCAGCAGCAGCCGCCGCCGCCTGGGCCTCGGATGCCAGATGGGACTAGAGGGTTTTCTATGGGTCGCGGAAAGCCAGTTGCTGTTAATATTGCATAAAGAGCTTTGCTATTCCTCCTTTTGAGGAGAGTAAAGGTGGTTTTCTTGCCTATGGGAAGCAAAAGGTGTTTGATGCTGGGGGCGGAGAATGTGTCTTCTGTTTTGTGGGTGATTGGGTTGATGACAGGGTTTTTACATGCAGCTGTTTGTATAAAGATGGATGTAGTAGAGTTTGGGTTGGATACTTTGATATCAGACTGTTTTTTTTATACTTCGTTGTTTTGTTACCAGACTGTTCTTGTATCCAAAGTGAAGGAGCTTGGATAAAACTAAACAACCTTGGTTTTGCTATTTGGCTTTCCCTATTTTTGGGGTTTATTAATGTGGAAAACCATGGTAGTCTGGGATCTTTGTCCATACTACATAATATATTAGTGGAAATGAACATCGAGATTCACATTAGAACTCTCTCTCTCTCTCTCTCTCTCTCTCTCTCTCTCTTTCTCTCTCTCTAAGTTTTTGAATTGAGTAGATAATGTACATGTTACAGTTGATTTTGGAGCCTGTTATGTTGACTTTGGGAAAACAATCATGTATTGATTTCATTTGATAATTTTTTTTTTTTTTGGGGGGGGGGGGGAGGTTTTCGTTTTATTAATCCATCTCTCCCAAAAAGATAAAAAAGATGGATTTTCATTCAATAAAAAAAAAAAAAAAATTATAGAAGTCAGACAACCAATCAACAAAAATGATGAATGAGCAAGATCAAGAAACAAACCTATAATTCTGGAATTCATTCCAATTAATGTTTTATAGGATTCGTTTGGTGCAACAAAAAATGTGGTTTGAGTTATTTTTTGACATTTGGTGCACATAACTTAAACCACAAATTTTGGAGAGAAACAGTGCGGAATCCGTTCTGA
The DNA here is from genome assembly GCA_003260245.2 of Sideroxylon spinosum. Lineage (NCBI taxonomy): Eukaryota > Viridiplantae > Streptophyta > Magnoliopsida > Ericales > Sapotaceae > Sideroxylon > Sideroxylon spinosum. The sequence continues at coordinate 193,674 of QLOD02000017.1, read as the reverse complement.
CGGTTTGATTGCCATCAAGACGGCTAGTTTGAAAATTTTGCTAAGACATGACAGCTTTGTAGAGAGGGAAAGAGACTGAAATGTTACGATTTCCACTTATTCCTCTAGAGCAACTATCTCTATAAGATTCTCAAGTTATATATTCTCCTATCAATCAACACACGATAACAAGAATAGATAAGGAAGAGTTCTTCCTATTAGCTTAGAAGCTCCACGAAGAGAGCCTCAGGAAGACCCTCAGCACCTCTTGCGAGATGATTTTTTTCGATGAAGACTCAAATGTTACAGACACATACTTCGCCGTTCATTTTTCTCGTGCTCGGATTAGAAGGTATTTCTTCTCATCTCCTTATATTTACGTTTTCCATTTACGTTTTCCTTTATTTGAAACTCGTATTGTCTATGGTGGATCTATGGGTTTGAAGATTTCTCTCTGTTTTCCTTGTGAATGATTGATGAAGAGGTTTAGGACTTTCTTATAATTATTTTTGGTGGGCCTGTGTTGGAAAATCGAGCCTATTTTGGTTCAATGTTGAACTTTCGTCGCGTTGCCTAAACTTCGTCTTCGTCAGATCCCCAATTTCTGGTGTACTGTCGGGACAGCCTGACTCATTCGTTAGGACGGTTTGAGGTAGTACTGCATCCGTCGGAATAGTTTTGTAATTCCGTCGAGACAGTTTACGCCAATGGCCAACCAGTCAGAACAGAGTTAAAGGCGCGTCAGAACGGGTTTCGGCAGTGACCAAACTATCGAAACGGTTGGTACTTTCCGTCTGGACGGTACACATAAACTAAACAAAAAATAGGTAAAGTGGGTGTCATTTTGTAGCGCACGACTTCCTGTTGACATCCCCTTCGTGTTGACATTCCCAAATTTTTTTTTCTCATTCGATTAACGGAATTGTAGTTGTGTTATTTTTTGGCAGATATGTCACTTTTTTTTGTTGAAATTTGGAGAGAAAGTTAATATAAAAGTGTAACAAAAATTTTCAGAGTTTTTCAACAAAAAATTTTGCACCAAACTCACCCATAATCTATCACTTACCAAATTAGCCGCATGGAAGGTTGTTTGTTGATAGTTTTAATCATTATTTCTCTCGCAATTTATTAATACCTAACTAATAATCCGATCCCTTCAATTATGATGGAAGGAAAGGTTGTTGATAGTTTTAAATTATAACTAGTCTTGCACGGTCATTAGTTTGAAACCACAAATGTATAAAACCTCCACAAGGAGGTTGATGTTGAGACTTTTTGCCCAATTGATGTAATTTGGGATTTAACTCTTTCAACTATTCTATGTACCATCCGAACGTCAATTATTTAAATTATATATCTCTTGATTCAATACTTAGATAGATTGAATATATTTAAAGAATGAAACCGCTATTTTAAATCATGATTTTGAATGATTAATTGATCGGAATATATTTTTTTTATTTTTATAAATAGATTATGAAATTAAGTTCCAACGCTAATCAGATTGAATAAAGATTTCAGTTGATAGTGCATGATTAATCCTTTTGTTTTTTCTATTCATATTTATTATTGTTTTTATTTCTTTTGTCATATATTTGACCTCGTTAAACAACAGATCGGGACCAAAAATACTTAATTCCTATTGTAATTAGTTCTGACATAACTATAAAATTTTAGGTTTTAAAATGTAGTTTTCCCAATTTCAAGTGAAGACTGGACCATAATAAATTCATAGTAGGGAATCAAAAAAAAATTGGGACTGGACGGACCAGGACAAGCGAAGCCCTGTTATTAAATAGAAGCGAGCACAGCTGGGCCCATAACTAGCAATGGCATTTTAGTAAATGCAGAGAGGGTTGGTTAACGTTACAGAGAGAAAACGGGGACTTTGGCCGTTCCTGATGTGCTGCTCAATTCAAATCAGAAATGAAGTGAGATTCATTTCATTATCTCATTCACATTTTGCTTTCCCCTCCGCAACCGGAAGCAGAGACCCACTGGTCTTTCTGTTAATTAACTTGCTTCACGTTTATTGAGATGTTGAATCGACAGTTATCATCTTCTTCTTCTTCTCCTTCGTTTTCATCCTCGGATAACAAGAACAACATTAAGAATAAGAAGCAGAGCCCTCTTAGTCCATTGCGAGATCTCAATGGTATTGCTGCTGCATTTCCCAGCCACACTAGCAGTGGCAGCAGCTCTTCTTCTACTTCTTCTTCCATATCCGTTGAAGCCCCCAGAGGCTGCCTTCGCTTCTTCCTATCGAATTCTTCGGCTTCTAAAACCCCTATTGGAGGAGGAGGTGGTGGTGGTAGACCCAAATCTCTCTCCAAAAAAACCCCCAAGTCGGCCCCCAGTAGGAATCCTTCAAAGCTAATATCTTCTTCCAGATCTAATAAACCCCTCAAAGAAAATCTACCTTCACGGAAGGTGAAACCAAAGAAAAATCCTCCTTGTTTATACCACTGGCAGTCTGCCAAGAAACCCTATTCCAAAACTGTCCCAAAACCTAAGCACCCTACTGGTTTGGGCATCAGTAGTGCCCCAGTTGTTCAACCTGCATCTGCGTCTGGAGAGTTCAGTCAGAATCAGCGTAAGCAATGGCCTGCGAAAATGGTTGATGAATCAGGTGAGCCCCCAAAACTCCTAAATTTAACCGCCTTGGGCACTGCTTTTGTTGAAAATTCTACCCCTGTTGGTAAATTAGCATGTGGGTCTGTTTTGGGATGTGAGTTTGATGATAAGATTATGGAAGAGGACCCCACCCAAATCACTGCTGCTACTACTACCACCATCACCACCACCACACCTCCGGTTCAGGCCTCGGTGTCTCCAGAAATTCAATGTGGGTCATCCATGCTGGTGTCAGCAGCAACACCTGCTTGTTACGGTGCAGGACATATTATTTCTGGGGTCGCTGACAGGAGAAAATGTAGAGCGAAAGGGATACTTACTGTGGGAGAAATTGATTCTCATTGTCCTAATGCAAACATTTTTGACAATGGTGATGATGAGGAAAATCTTAGTAAATCTAAGATAGCTTTCGTTCCTCTGCCTGCTGAAGCTTCAATGCGATGGCTCTTACCTCCCTGCGACAAGGAGGATGATAATCAAAAGCGTAATCCTGAAAATGGGTTGCACTCTTGTCGAAAATCAGCGAGCTCTGCTACTCTGCATTCTGTCTCTTCACCATCACCGGGTCATGGAATTTCTTCGGACTTTTGCAATATCTTTGAAAATAGTAGCACTACTAGTACAAATAGTAGTAGGAGAAGAAGTAAGATTGTCTTGCTTTCTCCCAGTCAAAACCCTTCATTTCAAGGTATTTTAGGGGCTTCATCCAGTCAAGTGGCAGGCTGTTCATCAGTTGTTTCTCCTCATGATGCACCTATTTGCAAGACAGTTAACTCACCAGAGCAGCAAAAACAGAGCTATGATCTTGCTGGGGAAAATTCTCCATTCTCCATTAACTCCCTAGGAAGTGGGAATATGATTCAAACCCCAGAATCTGATACAAACTCAGATAGGCATGTTGGACTGTCTTGTTTAAATGCACATGATCATCAAAACCATGACTTTCAATCTGAAATGGATTCCGTGGCAGAGGTTCTTCTAAGAGCAAGCTTATCTCCCAATACCCAGATATCAATGTGGGATGCACCTGGTTTGAGTTTTCAGTTCTCTGACTTGATTTCACCTTCCAGTTCCATTGACCTCACACAACTCTCAAACATTTGGGATAGTCGTGCTTCTTGCATTTCTAGCTCTACTTTGGAAGAGATGTCAGTGTCCCAAATGAGGATATCATGGAGGGATGGACTGGTGAGTCGGATATTTGAGATGGATGAGTATGATTGCTGTAGATGTTTTTCAGATGATGAGAATGATGCCAATGAATGCAGTATTGGCAATTTCAAGTCCAGTCCAGGTCACGAGCTCAATGCTGATGTAGGGAATATTGTAAATTTTAGCAATGGTTTTGGTTCTCCTGAGGTTGTTGGCCATGAATTGAAGTCTGATGGACAAGGACAGGAAAAGGTTCTAATTCCGATATCCAATCCGTGCACAGAGTCCATATACACTGACGGTGGTGGACTGGTCACTTCAGGGGATTCAGATTGGGCCTTGTGCTACAAAAACCAGTTGTTTGAATCATAGTTGTTGCCTTCTTGTTATTTCCTCATTTCTTCCGTAAGTTTTCTCTTTCCAGTAGTCAAATTGGTCTTTGTCTTTGTGGTTTTGAGAATGCTTCTTGAGGACCACGTCATATTCTTATCTTTAGTGGACTTGTATTATGCATCAATTTATTCTCTTTGTTTTATTCTTATGAAATGATCTGCAACTCTTATTCTAAACTTGTAGCAACAAAACATTTTTTTGAAGGATTAGCCACAAAGATGGGGAGACGAGAGAGTTAGTTTTTCAAAAATTTCAAAGAAAGGGTAAAATAAGTAAACTAAAAAAAATCGTGGTTAGCATATTTATAGTTGATGTCTGGAGTGGTAATCTGATATGGAGAGACAGAATTGTTATTTCAAAGGCCACAAAATATTGTACCACGTAAAACTATATAGATGCCCTAGTTCTTTTTCCTTCTCCTATTTCCATTTTTCTGGGGGTGGAAAATATAGCTGCGATGTTTTGAAAATATCATGAGGTAGTAATAGCTTTATTAACATACAAAGCGCAAAAACTCTCCATATGGTTTGGGAATTTTACTAGTAGTGGAATAGCATGTACAAACCAGAACTATCGAGTACATATTTAGCTCACTACAGATCCCATGGATGTCTGATTCCGAGAATAGGTGGTCTAATCTATATGGTATGGCCTATTCAGTAGTAGTTGTCCCACCGCCAAATAGCAGGGCACCAGCTTCTACGAGGCTAAGTGTTGCACAGTAGTACTTGAACAACCTGAGATTGAGTATTATAATATATGGCAACTGAGGGTATATACATGGTGAGGCCTAATTGGTCTAGGTGTTTGGCAATTGTTGATGGCGTGGCCCACTTTGCATCCTCGCACTTTACAATGAATCTCACTTTAAGACCTACCATAGTTGGGCCCTTCTACTTTTAATTTGTTACAATGTGGATCTTTTGTGAATCTCCGTTTGGGAATTTTCCATTAATTGGCCATGTGCCTACTTTTAAGGTGTAAAAATCTAAAATTAGCTATTTTCTTTCATATTTAACCAAAAAACTCATTTCTTAATTTGCTAATTTATTTTTCCATTTACTCGCATATCATCAACATCATCATTATTTTATTTATTATTATTATTATTATTTTTGGGGGGGGGAGGGGAGGTCTAGTTACATGGTTCATTTTTACAGAACTTTTGATTTGTAGTAAACTTTATGGTAAAGCAGAGTTCAGCAGTACGATAATGGGGGCGTAGCTTTGTCTTTAATCAATCGCTGATACAATTACCTGACAGATATCTTGTGGATTTCTTTATATGTTATTTCTTTAGTTCCGTGGAGCTGGAGCAGTGGTTGAAAAACATCTCTGATGAATTAGTTTTGATTGATTGATGTTGTTAGTTGCAAATTATGGGAAACTTGGTGATATATTCTTCATCAAACTACGTTTGAATATTTTGTCTCCTAGGAGATGTTGAAATTTAATGCCAAAGCATTCTACGAGTTTGAAATTTAATTCCAAAACCATTCCCTGGGACAAACTTCTGTCAAGTGGGGTGATTGTTCAGGTGGCTTATAGATGGGTTGGTCCTAGTTGTGTCACTAATTCTTGATTTGAAGATTACGATAGATATTTATGGGAAAGTTATGGAAACCCATTCATTGGTCCTTTGCTTCTGTTTTTCTTTAATTAGAAGTGCAAATTAATGACAGGCTCAGGTGCTCGGGGAAGGAAAATTGTAACTTCTTTATGTGAAAAGGACCTATAGCCGAGGGAGTTGGTCAACTAAAGTCTGTCTGAACATGGATCACTTCTCTTTGATGCTCACAGAAGAAGTCTATTTGGATGATTGACATTCTTTAAAGGTTCACTTTCCTGGCTTCAACGGGTACCCTAAATATTGATTATTGCGTAGGTATTGAAATCAAAAAGGTGTTTCTTTGTGAATTTTAATGGTTATCCGTTTTGCCAGGATGGATTGACCAAACTGTATGGAAAGCAAATAGGTTGAATTGGTGGTGCTGACACGGGAAATTGGTACGGTTGAGATTAATAAAAGCTTCCCTCGTGTTCCCACAGACCCTTTGGAAATGGTGGCTGGCAGGCGTTATTGCTAATAAATCAATGGGGGCAATTGGAAAAGGTGGCTAGATGCACCTGAGGTGCTGTTGAATGGACCCCTTAACAATAAGGAGAACTTCAGCTTAAGGGTGGGAGGCTGAAGCGATGAAGATTTGGCCATTAAGTGCCTAATGCCCGTACATATGTGAGTTTAGGAGTGGATGGAAGCAGTAGCTAGGCTTCAAAGGGGAAAGGATGTGTGATAGGGGGCCATCAAAGTCCTACGGAATTGTGCTCTGAGAAGAATAAGGCATAATGTACTTATGTTTAAGATGTGTTAGTGGGGAGTGTTTTAAAGATTTACCTCCAAGATTTCTTGGAACTCTCTGAAGAAATTTGATTTTGATGTAGCAGAACTGTAATTTTGTCATTGAAGAAAAAGAAGCTATTAGTAAATTGCTTATCTTTTAAGAAGATGGACACCCCACGCCTGCTTGTTTCTATTTTTCTACCCATCATTATTTATAAAATGTTCTAGCTGAACAAACAATGATTCATAACAAACAATTTAAGGATCAAGAATTTTCAAGTGAATTGGGAACAATAATTTTTTGTTGGGAAATTACTAGCAGCTACAAAAAATCTACTGGCAGGTAGGAGTCACTGAGTTTTAGAAATATTATACATTAGGAGAGTGGAAATCACAAGCAAGCTCAGTTTAGAGGCATGGACACGTTGCTCTATATATATTGAATATATTGCTGATGATGCCGAATGGCTGATGCTCTGGTCCGGCAATGACTATTGAATACTTATGGAAAGTCTATTTTAACCTAAAAATGATTAATTCAGGTAATTAATTTTTTTGGTCTTGATAGATAATGATTTTTCACTCGTCAAATACGCTATTTGAAAAAAAGACTATTTAAATACACGATTAAGAATGACGATTTTAGGAAATGCATGAGCTAGAAAATTAATTCTTTGACTCAGTCAGTTGAGAATTTCATTTCGTTCGATGCATGCATTAGCCCGCACTGGGTTCTTTAAGCGTATGTAAAAATATGTGAATTTGCTTGTATCTTGTTTTGCACACCTTTGAAATAATTTATGAATATAGTTTTGGCGGTTTAGCTTAGACTTCATTTGGTTTGTTTTTGTGTTTTGTGTTTTTTATTTTCTGTTTTGAGTTCATTTTTTATTTTACGTTTTTAAAAACAAGAAAAACAGATCAAACGTATTTGGCTACTTGTGTTTTCAAAATTTGTTTTAAAAAATAGAAAATGAGTTTACACATGAAATGAAAAATGATAAAAAGCCATTTTGAACGTTTTCAATCCAAATCAAGGAAAATCTAAAAAATAAAGAAAACAAAACATTTTCTATTTCCTTATTTTGAGATTTTAAATACATAAAATAAAAATAAAAAATAAAAAAATAAACCAAATACCACCTTAGTATCTGACCACTGGTTTACTCAAATTTTATAAACAACACATTAATCATAAAGACTAAATTTGCATCATTGACTCAGTCAGGAATTTAACACGTCGTCAATTTTTGTAGAAGCAGCAGTAGTAGTAGAAAAGAAGAAATTACATAAGCGCAAAGAATTATAAACATTTAATTAATTGGGATCCTGCTAATTATTTCAATAATTGGGATGGATTGGGAGCCTGCTAATTATTTCAATAATCATACCACTAAACGATAGAATATATATGTACGTATGGCTAATAATTATAATAAACATTAATAAATAGATTATCGATCCCCCCATTGAAAATGTTTTACGCGACTGTGACTTACTAACTAGAACATTATTTAATCATGATCTTATTCATCTTAGCTAGCTAGGTGGTCAAATTATCCATGTCATTCGTCTAGAAACTTAGATATATAAATATATATATATATCAACAAACATCAACAAGAAATTCAAAGTCTTCAGTAAAGCTTCTTTCATACTATACCATAATCAAATGGTTACTTTAAATTATGAGAGAGATGGAGAAAGCTTGTCCAACTGGTATAAATAGATTATTTACTTATTTATTAGTTTTTATAGGATTAAGCTTGTGATTTTTGATAAATATATTTATATTAGCATACAAATATTCCAAAAAGGATTGATTTGGTACATTGCAAGTAAGCAAGCCAAGGCCTGTTATACTTTACGTAAAACTGGCCGGCAATGCATATATTTTCAGAATAGACAAACTCTTCTGATGGCATGGAAAGGCTGTGTGTGTGTGTGTGTGTGTGTGGGTGTGTGTGAGAGAGAGAGAGAGAGAATAGACAAATATATTTCTAGGTAATACTCTGTTTGGGAAAAGTAATCAGTTTTGTTTTCTATTTTCTGTTTTCGTTTCATATGTTAAAAAATTCAAAATAAAGAAACAGAAAATGCTCCGTTTTTCTTGTTTTGAGATTTTTCTTCTTTTGGATTGAAAATACTCAAAACGACTTTTTATCATTTTTCATTTTATGCGTAAATTCATTATCTATTTTCTAAAACAAATTTTGAAAAAACAAGTGACCAAATGCGTTTAAGTTGTTTTCCTTATTTTCAAAAGTATAAAATTAAAAATGAGCTCACAACAAAAAATAAAAAATAAAAATAAAAAACGAAAAAACAAACCAAATGAAACCTTAATTCTTGTTTTGCTTTGGTTTTTTGTTTTTTCAAAACTAATTCTAAAGCTATGCCCCTTCCTCACTTTTTTCACGCGATCCGAAGGGGGTGTATGAAAATATATGGAAGTTGTCATGATTAAAATATGACCAAAGTTGAATAAATTACCATAGATTTATAGTAAATTAAAGGGAATCGAACATATCTATCTTAAATATCTCAACAATTATATAATCCATTACGATCGAGTAATAAAGTGAAAATAAAGAGGTATAAAATTTGTAACGAGAAAAGATCAAATTAAAAAAGAATATCTAGCAATTTATTGTGAGCACAATCTTGATCACAAAAAAACTCAATTTCTTAATAATTTTAAATTTATTATTCTGTCCCATTGATTCTTTATTCGAATCTTATATATACCAAACCTAAGTAAAAGGCAAAAATCTTTAAATTATTAAATATCAACTAAATTTACGGTAACCATTGAATTTTATAACACAGAAGAGATTCGAGATCTTAACTTATGAAGAGTATCAAGAATTATTGGTTAAGAGAAAACCTAGATTTCTTGATTTCAACTACTCTCTAAATGTATTTATCTTTTTTGGGAAACCTAAAAAAATTCCAAAATAAATACACATTACGAAATTCATAAAACTTCCAAACGCAATATTAAAAACTGCAAATGTGCTACCCACGGAGATGCTGTGCTATCCCATGAAATTCCCCGTCGAGTTTTCAACTCTTTCTCGCAAGTTCATGCGGGCATCTACTTGATCAGGTTGCAGCAACTTTCTATGAGCTTCCTCTGTATATCCTGGCATGATTTTTGTATCGTCTCTGAGGCAACAAAAATATTCATTCTAATTCTGAACTTTGATGTCTTAATTTTTGCCTAAATTTACATAAATTATACATAACACTTTTTTTATTCAAACTTAATTTAATGCCTTCATTTACGTCTAAATTTATATAGAGCATAATCCTCTTTTAATTATGAATTTCTATTCAAATGTGATATAACATAACAAAACTCTTAAAACAATATTTCAAAACTATATTAGTACAAGAAGATTGTACTCAATTGCAAATATATTGTTGATACATAAAACATACTTGACACGTGGTAATATTCCCGAACACAATTTCTTGACTCGCAAGTGCTCGAGGGAGATATTCCTAAACAGAAGAAACGTAAGGAAGGGATCTACTACTTAAATAATTATATTCAAACTATGTTGACTAAGAATGGTATGAAATAATAAATTTAATTTAGTTATTGCTATTCGATTACATGTGATGACACCCCAATCTTACAAGTGGCAGATAAATGAGATGTTTGTGTAGTTCTTAAATGTTTGTGCAGTTCTTAAAGGTCACGTCGCACACAACCTTCCACTTGTCCCTACGCGCATTTAATGACAAATGACGGATATTT
>QLOD02000017.1:137668-152244 GCA_003260245.2 Sideroxylon spinosum | reverse complement strand
CCAACGTGTTAACCCATCACCCCCCCCCCCCCCCCCCCAAACAAACACACACACACACACAAAGCCCCCCAAAAAAAATAATTTTAAGCTATAAATTAGCATTGTTTCAATTTTTCAGTCTTGCTGTGGTAGTCATATTCTGCTGTCTCCAGTTTCTATCATGCATGACCAAAACATTTTATCTGTGTCCCGTTTTATCATGCCACAACGCTATTACAATCTTATGCTCTAATTCTTATCATCGCTCACCCCCAAATCCTCTTCAATTACCTTCTTCTAAACGCTTTCACTGGCACTGCTCCAGTTTCTAATCACCTCCAATATGCTGCGATTCCCACTTTGCTGTAAAATTACAGCTGCAAAACTTCTAACCTAGGAAGCCATGTCATTGATTGGAAGACAGGTAGAAGCATGCATAAATGGAACTCCAATCCTTCTCCCCCTTTGTTACACATCTGGCCTGTATTAAATATGGATCAATATCATGTGATAATGTGATGTGATGGCTAACGATGCGATGTGTGAGGAATAATACACAGAATACTCAGCACAATAAGAAACCAGTGCCTTAAATCTACTATGTTATTCTGGCTCCAATATTGCAAGGCCGTTCAAATTCTTTTATTCACGGCTTAGTGTTTTCACTATTTATTTAATGATATATCTATTTTGGAATTTGGTTTCAGTATTCATCGTTTGATACATGTGCAAGACTATTTTAAACTGTTGGAGGTTTTATTTTATTCTCAGGGTTGGCCTTGTATTGCTAAATACTTTTTACACGTCTTAATTGCAGGCAGAAGTTTCACAAAGGCTGGCTAATGCTAAGGAAACAGCTGGAAAAGTTGCTGCATTTCAGAGCCACGAGGATCTTGCTAAAAAACTTAAGGTAAATGCAGTTTTGTAGCCTGAACGTCATGTTCCTTGCTATGCTGCAAGTTTCGCATGATTTCATGTAACATTTTCAACATGTTTTTTTCCTCTTGTTTTGTCTTATATATTTGCTTAATTTCCACATTCTGAATGGTAGGTAATTAATTCCTTCAATAAAAATTAATTTCAAATCTAAATACACTTATCTATTAGATTTTAGCCTCGTGAATTTTGTTCCAGTTGATGTCAAGGCGCAGCGATCAATGTTTTGCATATATTACTTATGTGGCTTACTCTGAATAACATGATTTTTTGGGATATATTAGTTTTGTGGGTTACACCGAATAATATGATTTTTTTGGATTAATTTGAGTTGAATAAGAGAATCCAAGAAGACATTTATACAGTAATTGGCGGTAATGCAATTTTATAATGTTAATGGTTTTATTTTATTAATATGAGCAAGATAATCCGTCTCTATACCATGCTGTTTTTGAGATGGTGCTTGCGTCTATGGTTACTGCATGTGAACCTTAAATATTTCGTCTGTATTGTTCATAAGGGTCACATAAAATAAAATCCAATCTGGGGCACTATTTCCAGATTGACCATGCTGTAGGAATGAACTTCATTCTGGCACCTTCAACTTTTATCCATTTCTTTACCTAAAAATTCCTACAGGGTCCATTTCAATTCTTTCTTCCAACTTATGATAGAAGCAGGAAGAACTTTTGTGAAGCCCATGCCCTTCTTGAAGCCCTTCGGGCGAAGATGCTTTATCAGCTTAAACTGCTGGTAGCGTGAAAATAAGCATCAAAATGTTTACGACATTGCTAAATCTTTCTATGGAGATGAATAGATGGTTGTTCTACATGCTTGGTCAAATTACTTCGGCTTCCTTTATTTCTTTATTAAGGTGGACATGCTTGTAATTTTAGGAATCATTTATCTCTTTGTTAAGTTCAATAATACTGTTTTACCGGGTACAATTCTTGGAAATGTCTCAACAGTTACCTTTTTTTTTTTTGGGGGGGGGGGGGTAAGGTGATGTATATTCCCCCCCCCCCCCCCCCCCCCCCCCGGTCATTTTATATTTTATGTGCGGAACCGTTTTCTGTTTTTTAAAATAAATCTTGAAAATATAAATCTTGAAAATACAAGTGATCAAATGTAATCAAATGTAATGTATTTCGAGTTATTTTTCTTGTTTTAAAGCTCAAAATGAAAATGAGCAGAAAATCAAAAATAAAAAGTATAAATCAAATGCTACCTAACATTTTTAGAATTACTGAATTCTGTTGGGAGTTTCAAGCTTTTAATATTCTGATCTGTTGGGATTTGTTTCCATCTCATGTTTTGCTGGAAGTGGGACTGGACTAGATCGAGGTGTGTTTCAATTTGCGGTCTTTAAAGACAATTCAACGGAAGAACTTTTAGAATTTGGGTTACTTACTTCTTGATGAGTGCTGAACTTACCGAAACAGAAGTGAGACGGTCAAAAGGTTTCATCAGCTGGCAAGATTGTTACTTGAGCAGTAGAATCATGGATGTGAGAAGGAAGAATTCTTCTGATACTTTTGGAAAGATTAACCCCGGTTCTCCTTCTGGGGTTGAAGGACGGAAGAGAGGAGAAAACCACCAACGAGCTTACTCGCAAGGGCACAAAAGCAGAAGAATGTTTTGGGCGAGTTATTTCAGCCTGGAGTCGGTGCTTTTGCTCGTCTGTCTGACAGCATCACTGCTGATACTGCCCGTGATACTTCCGCCATTGCCGCCCCCACCTTTCATGCTGCTGCTGATTCCCCTTGCCATTCTATCCCTGCTTATGGTATTAGCTTTCATGCCTTCAAATGTCCGAGATTTAACTTCTACATATATGTAGTGTAAACTGCGTTGAGAATAGAAGATAGCTGTTTCTTTCTACTCAAAAAAGTTAGTTCCAAAAAGAGAGTACATAATTGTTCAATATTTTCATTTCTTAATCGTTCACCTTTACTGCCCAAGCCTAACCTGCCAGTTTTCTTTTCGACTACCTTAAGTTGCTTCCGCTGTTCACGTTCTTCTTGAAATATTGATTATTCACGGATCCTTGCTCCTATTTTTTTTTTTTTTTAAAAATCTGAATATTCCAGATATTGTGTTGTCGATCGTTGGCAGACTTCGATCTATACAACATCATCTAAACTCTTTACTCCTCTTTTACTCCTAAAATTCATAACCCCATTTTTACACCAAGATGGTGAGAAAATGGGGAAATGGCAACGCAGATCATGATTTTTTAATATATTATTGATTTGCTTAGTGACATAATATGGTTCGGGTTGGTTTGGCAAACTCAACGTAGAAAATGTGGATTGAATATTTTGTAACCTAAAAGAGGGGAAAGCGGATGAGAAGTGCATAATTGGGTCTTGATTTAAGAGAGAATAAAGGGAATCTCTGCCACTGGAAAACGGGGGTTCGATTCCCGCTGTCCGCCCCACAATTTTGTCTATGATTTTTTTTTTTGGGGGGGGGGGGGAATTTGTCAAAACTAACAATTGTTTTAAAAGGAGGAAATATTAATTTACCTTTAAATATTTGCAAGCGTAAAATTGAATTTTTAAAACATTTAAAACTTCTACTGTAAAAAGAATATGTTATACAATCAAGTGATAAATGGAGCATTTAACAAGACTGAGGATGTGAATGACAAGATTTGACCCTAATTGTTAAAGGAGAAAAATACAAATATAGATTTGATTTGGTAGTCCACATATGGACTTGAACTTTAAAAGTTTTTACATATTTGATTAATAAATTTGAAATAATAATGTACAAATACTTATTTATAATCATCTTCCATAATAAGGACAAGGACGGTTGCTATATATGTATCTAAATCACATGATTCTAGATAAAATGATTCTCTTCTTTCCATTTTATCTTCCCCTCTAGTTTCTTACTCTAAATATACTGTGAAGTTCTCATATGCTTTTATAAAGTTTAATTTCAAATCCATGAAACCTCAATGTTGTTTTATGAAAAATTGTTAAGCTGGGTAAATGCTGTGGGAGATGGAAGTGGATTTATGAATTAAATATGAAGTTAATATTTCAGTTGCCAAACAACACGGAAGGATGGTTTCTTGATTCCTTGAATAAGGAAATTGAAATGAGATAATTACTGTCCTCTTAAATACGTAGAACATCATGTATGCAGAACTGGTTATAACTAATCAATGAATACTAAATAAAATTGCTGAGTCAAAACCGCATGATTTAGTACACAAAGGATCTATAAACTTTTAGGTTTTGTTGTATTAGCTTAATATATATCATTGGGTTGATTTTTAACATAGCCAATTATTACACATATTTAACATTATAAAAAAAAATATCAATCCAACCACATATGAGTAGCATGTCGAGTGCGTAAAATAATGAATAAAAATAATAAAATTTCCCTCTCTCTAACAACTTAAACCTTTTGGAACAATTAATAGTTTTGGAGGTACAATTCAGGAGGTGCTAATTTCAGATAAAATTATTGCTTGTTTCTTCATTTCAGGTCAAAAAGATTGAAGAAATAGAACCATCTGATTTGATTCGTTCTCAATAGCCATGAGATGATCATATTAGGGTGATCCTTTTGTCAGGATGAGAACCAACTATGTAGCATATACACTGCATTCCTCCCCCCCCCCCACCCCACAAAAAATTAGGACACGCCTTCAAATTGATGTGTATCTCTACCTCGCTTATATGCAAGACAATTTACACGAAGAGTGTCAACTTGATATGCGTTGTTAACCCCATTACAAAACAGTTCTAAATTTTTAGGTAACACAGTAACTAAAAATCTTAACAAACATATCTTTCAAAGCATTGTTCATGTGAAGCTTTGAATAGTAATTCCCAACCTCACCACTAAGTTTTGACTTCGGTGGAGGAATATGGACCACATACAGACAAAAGAAATCAAAAAGACCATACTGGCTAATAATATGCACAGCATATACATGCAACCTTCCGAAAGTAGTCTCTCTGTAAGTCATACACATGAGAGGAACAAACATGCACCTCCAAAATTACGCTGGGGACGAAATCTAAGATAACCCAACCAACAATTTTGAGGGAAAGAAAATTGACAAACCTCAGCAGCTTTGTCACCTCAAACCCAACTATAAAGCGTTGGCGTCATTATTATCTATGGCATATTACGGAAGAAGGGGGAAAAAAATAAAAGCGAAAATCCAAAAGATCCAACGGACTTAAGATATCTAAGTAGTACTAAAAGCATGGAGGAAAAATGGAGGAAGATGATGCCCCAAAACAGCTAACAGCTCTCTCCCCTGGCTTGCCCCTTCCAGGGCCACATTTCCTAGCCTTCTAGCTGCTTCTACAAGCTGTCCCCTTAGTCGTTGTGACAACAAGCAGACACCAGTCTTGACACACTCCCTATACAGCGGCAGGTATGCCACTGCCACCCTCAAGGGAGCTGGGAGATCCCGTAAGCAAATAGGAGATCCACCCCACTTCAGAATTCTCACCATGTTCATGTAATGCTCTTGTCCTTCCCTCAATCCTTCTGAGAAAGCTGCCTCTGACCAGTGCTCCCGAAGAAAAGCCCTAAGTTCAGGAGCAACAGCGTCATCATTGGACCTAGCAATGCTGTCGGCAACAGCATAAGTAGCAGCTGGATCACCCAAGAAGTCCGAGTGGAGAAGAAATGCTACCCCATCAAGAGACCCACCACTGCGTTCACCAGCAGCCTTGAGAATTTCAATGCTCAGTGCAGCTATGACATGTTGAGGAACATGAGGGAGAAGATAGGCAGCGATCTTAACTTGGCTGCTAGAAGTGGCGGCTGTAAGGGCCAGGCAGAGTTCCATGTCTCGGCAACCCCTTCTAACAAACCATTGGACAACCTGCATGCAACCCCTCTCGGCTGCTCTCATTAAAGGACCCAAGAAAGCCATTGCATTACCCTCTTCCACTAAACATTCCATTGTGCCAATCTTGCCATAGTGTGAAGCAAAACCCAAAGCCAGCTCAACGTCAACATCTAAACTATTCCTTTGAGCAATCTGTGAAAACAGATTTCAAACCCAAACAAAAATAAGAAATGGATGTCAGAACAATAAGTGGATGTAAAATATACATAACGGGACACCCTGAGTAATCAATTTATATGTAAATACACATAACAGGAAAAGGAAAAAAAAATATTGAAACATTAGAAAACTAGGGGAAAAATCTATTTCATGCCTCGATGATTCATAGATTTATGTACTAATAAAAAAACATAAACCACAATATTTGAGATGTGCCAGGTAACATCATTGAAGTTCTTAAAATAGCTGTGTCAAATACAGAGACAGCCAAAGAATATACTTAACTGGCCATATCATGCTACAATAGCAACAAAAAAAAGGAATCAACTAATTATGGACAAAATGCATTGAATGACACTGAATATTAGGTCCACAGAATATAAATTTAGGAATAAGCAACTCAAACAAAGAGAAGTACAAGCAGAATACCAGTTGGTTATTGACCATAAGCCATAACAGTGTCAACAAACATGGGATTCAGTTACAAACAAAGTGCATCGAATTGCACTGGCTGCTAAGTTATAAGAACAAAAACCAGTTTTTATCTGTTTTCAGAAATTATTTTGACTGATCGAGAGTGCCCGTATCTTCATATTCCTTTAGTTGGTGCTATACACTAGGGCATATAATTTGAAGCTTACAAGAGGGGAGTGTTAAAAAGCGTCCAATGAAGCACCGGTTAAAAGGTATGAAAGCATGGAGATTGCCAAAAGTAGGAGTGGGAAAGGGAGACCTAAGAGAAGTTGGAAAAAAAACTATTAAATAAAACCTTGCCTCCATGGATCTAACAGAGAACATGGCCCTAAACAGATTTGATTAGCGTCGTTAAATCCATATAACCGACCCCACCTAGTGGGAAAATGCTTGGTTTGGTTTGGTTTCATTACAACAGGGGAGCGAAAAATAGGCAGAATACAAGATAATATGATAAGAACTTGCGTCAAAAAATCTCATATAGTTGCAGTGAAGCTAAAGTCAGATTTCTACAGAAGGGTAAAAAGACCACTCGTGGTACATATGGCAAGATCTTTGCTAATATTTTCCACCAACCAATGCTGAAATGGACTTCATCTCTATCATTTATGGATCATGTCATGAAACAATAGGAAAACCTACAGTTCAATATCCACTGTCTTAGCTTAGTTGGTACCTCTAGCCAGTTCACAAGTGTTGGGCAGTGTTCAAGTTTCAGAAGGACATGAAGACAGAGGAAAGGTGAGCTTGCCAATGAAATGACTTAGGCCTATGAAAGCCAAATTATAGCTGGTATTTCTTGAATTTACATGGGGAATTTTACAAACTATGCATCCACAACAAAGCACAGCTTCATCATAACCAAACGAGCGTAGGAAAACTCAACTGTAGACAATATGAAACCACAACAATTATAACTGTAATTTACTACTGTATGAATAACTGATAACAAATACTTTAAATTGTGCATGTGCACACGATGGAACGAAAGCATTTGAGTGACACCAATAAAGTCCACTTTTGTTATGAACAAATTAAACAAAGTTAATGGTAAAAAAATAGATACAGAAAACCATATCTTACCCTGGTGACACCACTCTTAGACTTAAAACAAGTGATTGTAACCTCAACAGCTTGATGAAGTTATAAATGAATGAAAAGGAACTGAACTATTAGCTAGCTTGTGCTTCAGAAAACTCCATTTACTAACACCAAAAGTTAGTTCATTTATTTTAGAACCATAAAGTTAGTTCATTTATTTTAGAACCATTCTCTTAAAATATACTTTACCTTAGCTTGATACCCCAACCTACCAATCAGCCATTAAAGCAAAGGCCACAGACTACATAGATGCATAATGAGAACAGGTATGGTATGTTTTAACCCATGCAAAAACTTCCAACAAGCATTGCCCTCTTGATGCTTGCAACAGTTGTGCCTTCTTCACCCAAATTATCTCTTTCGTTTCAATTCCCTGAGCATAATAATATCACAAGGAAGAAAAAGGATATGAAAAAAGGTGAGGGGAGGATTACCAGGTCTTGGTGCCATTTTAGATCTTACGACCTACATCTAAGTTCACTAACACCGGACAGGAGATAATATAATTCTAGGGGCTGATAATTTGCAGAGACAGATCCTCCAGAGAAAATTGAACCAGACTTCAACAAATGTAATTTGTTCATTTGAGTCCTCTGTAAAACCAAATTGAAGGTCATTAATAAAAAAATTGACAACCCTATCTTATGTTCCTTTTTGATTTATGGATTACATATATATATTTATTTATTTGCTTACTTTTGGCAACTCAGGTGGAGACAAGTTTTGACTTCTATTTTATTTCACAATTTAAAACTAACTCATTTCCATTTTGTATCCTGTTTTTCAACCACTATGATATTCATTTTTTTTTTTTTTTTGGGTCTGGACCGCAAAACGCCAATGTCCACTATACAGTAGGACAAACCATCCAAGGCATAATGTACAGTGAAAAATCTGAATCCAATTTGTAGCAAGTATTAAAAAACAGCCCACATTATCTTATAAGATGTATAAATGCAGAGAACTATAAAAAAGAAGGATGACTTAAAACTGAACTGAGAAGACTGCAAGGTCGTGACAAAAAACAAGAATCAAGACAAACTTAATCATGAGGGTGAATAAAAACTGAAAAGTCGCACATGCAAGCAAATAGTAGAGCACAAAGCAAAAGTACAAATCGCCTAAAGCATTTTACTGAAAACTTGAAGCTTTTATGTCTAACATTCATAGTAAACTTCACTTACCAAAAAAAAAAAAACTAAAAATAAAAAATAAATCATCATAAGCAGCCCATTGTAAATTATAGTTCCATGATGTCTTTAAAAATAACCAAGTAACTATCATTGCAATGACCCACATCGTTTTATAAGATATACCACTGCAACAAATATTATAAACCATTACCTGCAACAATATGCGAACAAGCTCTGTGCTCCCAAAACGTGATGCCTCAAGAAAACATTGGTTGACATTGTCTGCACCTCCCTCTACCAACATACCCAGCAAACCTTGAACGGCAGTTGCTGATATGCCAGTTGCCCAACCAGGGTCAAATGAACTAGAAAAGAGAGTAAGTGGGAAGCAAGCTGCATCGAAGGCCTCTGTGAAGTCCTTCCCTGTAAGATGGTTGCCTGCTAGATCCAGGAATGTCTTGAATGCAGATAATTGGAGTTGGATCTCAACAGCTGAGCTTTGACTAACTTTATCCCTATTACCCTGGCTACAAGAATGAAAGCCTATGCATTTCAGAGCCCAGTCAGTAAACTTCCGAACCTTGGCACCAGCTTCTGCCTTCAAAACTTCATCCCCATTGCATTCCTGGAGACGCTCATGCAATCTGCAAAGGAAGTAATGATAAAACCAAGTGGCACATCTGCTTCATTAACAACCAAAACAAACAGCGCTCATACAAATGTAGCATAAGAAAGAAAATCAAAAGAAAAATAGAAACATGATGGAAAGTAAATATCATTCCAAGTTCTTGAATATCACCTAGAGGTAAAATAAAAAAGATTGACACCAAATGCCAAAGCTGTATGCATATGAATATATTTACAGAAAAATAAGTTGTGACATGGTCACAAGTTACAAATCCTAATGGAAGAGGACTAGATTCAACGAGAAGCAAATGCGGCTTAATTAGACTTTTTTATGTTTACACAATACACACAAGGTGTAAGAACTACGATCACAGCATAAATATTTCCACGTCACAACTCATTGGAAAATATTTACCCACTGGAATAAATAGATTGCGAACTATTCCATCAATTCCCTAGGCCTACTATTGGCAAAACAAAATAACAGAAGAATATGTGAGCTGTAGCATATCTAAAACCATTTTTTGTGTCTGCAAACAAGTGGGTTTTCTATTTTTTTTTTTTTTTTGGGTCGGGTGGGGGGGTTATTAGGGATCAATTGCTAGTAATAATTACAAAAAAAAAAAAAAAAAAAAAAGAATTAGACTATTCAAAAGCAATGTTACTCAACTAATATTGCCCATTTAAATCAGACCTTCCCTTTCTTTCCATCTATTTTCCCCCCTTTTTATGGAAATCAAGATATTTGAATCTAAATAAAATAAATAAATATCAAAAGAATGCAACACATTAATAATAATCCAAAGATAATAAGTTGATCCTCCAGTTATTAGCAAGATTGTAAGATATATTTAAAAAGAAAAGAAATCTTACTGTTAAAGTTAATAACTATGAAGTAAAAACTAAGTAGATTGTAAGTAACCATTTACAATCCTTTGACGTGTTGAATATGAACAGTTCAATTTCTGTGGTAGGACAGTAAAAAGTCCTTCCATCACTCTTGTTTTGTTTTGATTTCATGCTTTCTGCTATTTGACCGCATTATCAATTGAAGCATTACTTTTCTTTTTTCTTTCTCACCTGCATATGCGTCTGTTTTCCCCCCTCTTTGAATGTGTAAATAACCCACATGTATAATGCTGTCCAATTGCTACAGTACCATTTTAAGAAGGTTCTATAATTTTTATGGAAACTTCGCAAGTTATAGATTTTATCATGAAGCTCTTCCAAGATATAAATTTCAAATACTTTATGGACTGATTTATGAATTTGAATTGGAACCTAATAGCTTACGATGTGAGGTAAGCGTTGTGATTTTTTTAAACCAAAATTAAAATTTTATTTCATTTTCAGAGAAATTAGACCATATTTATAGACTTTTCCTTAACATCCAAATGAAGAATAAACTATTTGTAACACAAACTAAATATTTAGGTTGAAAATCCCCAAGGGGACAATTACCCCCTCCCTCCACCCATGTTGGTAAGATGTTTCTATTCCCTAATGCCTAATGAGATAGAGGCTGCTAGGCTTGGAAGCATGAACTCACCATTAAGGGTGTTGTCTACTAGTCTTGACTCACAAGGAACACATACATAGTGAAAGCATGTCAAACTCACCTTTTGCTTTATCGGACTTTTTTTATTCGGGAGTAGCTTGGACACGCTAAAAACTCGTATTAAAAATGTCAAAGACTCATTTTGCACGCATGTTGGACTTACTTTAAAAAATTAATTTCTATTTTTTTATAATTTCTTTGTTGACTTTTTAAGATATGGAATATAGTTTATTATCATTTTAGATGGAATAAAAATATTAAGTGACTTCTTTACTGACACACTATGAAATACATTGTTTTTAATTTTAGTTAGCGTTATACTGAATTATTTCTATTTTATTTAAAAAAATATTGATATCTAATACATAAAAATATATAAACAAAAAATGGCTTTGTTTGGAATTGGTATCAAAAAACAAGTTTTTGGAATTAGTTTCAAGAATATCCTTTTGTGCATCCAAATTTGAAAAAACATATTCAGCAATTGAATTTGAAAACTAGTTTAATAAACAGGAAGCAATGGAACTATGTTTAGAAACAAAAAGTACCGAAATTGCGTTTCATAATGGTTTCTTGTTTTGTTTTTACATTAGGTAGATAAAGCATTTTTATTTTGATAGAAGAATAACATGTCATTAACCATTATTAATGACAAGGTGGGTAGGACAGAAAGCTAAAGAGATTGAAAGGACTGAGTATAAGTTATGGTATACGGGACTTAATAGATCGAGGAATGGGATCGGCATAGTGGTAAGCAAGGATCTAAAGGAAGATATAATTAATGTAAAATGCTCTGGAGATAGGATTATTACGATTAAGTTAGTGTTAGGTGAAGACATAGTGAACGTAATTAGTGCTTATACCCCCAGGTGGACTTAGGAGATGGACATAAAGAGAAGTTTTGGGAAGACTTGGAACGAGTGCTACTAGAAATACCACAAGAGAAATGGTTTCATAGGAGGAGATTTGAACGGTTATGTATGATGTGACATAGATAGATACATAGGAGTACATGAAGGATATGGATATGGTAATAGAAATGAAGAAGGGAAGAATATTTTAAAGTTTACATTAGCTTATGATCTGATGGTGACGAACACCTTTTTTAGGAAGAGAGAGAAACATTTGGTGACCTATAAGAGTGGCTCCTCCACGACACAGATTGACTTCTTTTTAACTAGGAAAAGAGACCGGTTAGCTTGTAAAGATTGCAAGGTTATACTAGGGGAGAGCTTGACTTCCCAACATATGTTGTTAATCATAAATGTACAGCTCTAAAGGTGGACTAGAAAAAGGTTGTATAGATGCTCAAGGACTAAATGGTGGAACTTGAAATGTGATAAGCAATTTCCATTAAGGGAAAGAGTACTAGAGGAAGACGTTTGGGGGGTAAACGAGAATGCAAATAATATGTGGGATAAAATAGCAGAGTGTATTAGGAGGGTAGGGAGAGAAGTCTTAGGAGAATCCAAATGGGGTGCTCTGGCGCAGAAAGAAGCATAGTAATGGAGCAAGGCTATCCAAGATGAGATAAGAGTTAAAAAAGAGCGTTTTAAATCTTGGCAAAATGATCGAAGTGAAGCGAACTTGGAGAGGTATAAAGAAGCAAAGAGAGAAACCAAAAAGGTAGTTGATAAAGCTAAGGCAAAGGCATATGAAGAGTTGTATAAGCGACTCGACACTAAGTAAGGTGAAAGAGAGATATTCAAGCTTGCTAAAGCCAGAGATAGGTGGACCAAAGATTTAAACCAAGTTAAATGCATTAAGGATGAGGATGAAAAGCTGTTAGTAAAGGACGAGGAGATAAAGGAGCGTTGGAAGAGCTATTTCTACAAGTTATTTAACGAAAATAGTTGTACTGACATACAATTGGAGCCGCTTACCATTTATAGGGAAGAAGTGAATCATATGTTCTATAAGATAATCAATATGGAGGAAGTAAAGAAGCACTAAAAAAGATGAAGAATGAGAAAGCGGTAGAGCCAAACGGTATCCCTATTGAGGTTTGGAGGTGCTTGGGGGAAGATGGCATATGTTGGTTAACAAAGCTTTTTAATGTAGTACTAAAGAGCAAGAAGATGTCTGATGTATGGAGGAAAAATATCCTTATAAGTATATACAAGAACAAAGGAGATATTTAGAATTGGGCGAACTAGGAGCCACACGATAAAATTATGGAAGAGAGTTATTGAGAGACGACTAAGAAGGACAACAAACGTCTCATAGAATCAATTTGGTTTCATGCCTGAGAGATCAACCATGGATGCTATCTTTCTCCTGAGGAGATTAATGGAACAGTATAGAGAAGGTCAAAAAGATTTACGCATGGTATCCATTGATTTTGGAGAAGACCTATTACCGAGTTTCTCAAGAGATTCTATGGAAAGTATTGGAAAAGAAAGGGGTGTAGCATATATTAAGGTAATAAATGACATGTATGATAGAACCGTGACATCTATACAGACGGCTGGCAAAGAGACTAAAGAATTTCCTATCGTGATTGGTTTACACCAAGGCTCAGCGTTAAACCCGTACTTGTTTGCCTTAGTTATGGATGAAATTACAAGGCATATTCAAGATGAGGTACCGTGGTGTTTACTATTTGCAGATGACATTGTTTTAATAGATGAGACGAGAGAATGAGTGAATGCTAAGTTAGAATTGTGGCGGGAAACGTTAGAAACAAAAGGGTTTAGGCTAAGTAGATGTAAAACAGAATATATGGAATGCAAGTAACCAAAGTACGAAAACTAGAGGTATAAAAGTAAGTTTGGCACACAAAAGATTGTAGCGAAAGAAAACTTTAGGTACCTTGGATCTATGGTGCAACATGATAGAGGGATTGAAAATGATGTAAGACAGATCCAGACCGGATGGATCAAATGGAGGTGTGCTTTGGGGGTCTTGTGTGATCGCAAAGTCCCCCTCATGGTGAAAGGAATGTATTATAAGGTGGCAGTAAAACCAGAGTTGTTATATGAATCATAGTGTTAGGCAATAAAACAAAATCATGTTCAGAAGATGACAATTGCGAAAATGAGAATGCTAAGATAGATACGTGGGATCACAAGAAGAGATAAGCTTAGGAACAAGGAGATTAGAGACAAAGTAGGAATAGCACCAATTGAAGATAAAATGAAAGAAAATCGTTTAAGATGGTTCAGCCATATTAAAAGACGTCCAATTGAGGCACCTGTTTAAAGATGTGAAAGCATGAAGATTTCCAGGAGTAGGAGAAGGAGAGGGAGACCTAAGAGAAATTAGAAAGAAACTATTAAACATAACCTTACCTCTGTAGATCTAACGGAGGACATGACCCTAAACAGATTTGATTGGCGTTGTCAAATCCATATAACCAACCCCACCTAGTGGGAAAAGGCTTAGTTTGGTTTGGTATTAAACATTTATCAACTATTATTACTAGATCACATCATTATATATATATATTATTCATGCAATGCAACGATACTTTACTTCATACAAGAAATTTTCACCTAAACCAATTTGGCACAAATCCAAAATATGACTATTGGATAAGGTACTCCTGAAAAACCCACCCAAATATAATCATTAAAATCTAATGTAAACAACTCTTTGTGTCAAGTTGATATCTCATTATTCCATTAACTTAAAAAAAAAAAAAAAAAATGAATTTTGTACATTTTTATTACCTATATACATAAATATAACATTCACAATAAAACTAATTTAATAT
>QLOD02000017.1:104192-125442 GCA_003260245.2 Sideroxylon spinosum | reverse complement strand
ATTGGATGGACTCTATGGCTTTGGGAACTGTCATCGCATCAAGGTACAACCTTGTACTACATACATTTGGTGAGAATATTTGGAGTTGTTATACTCACTTGCCATTAAGGTCCCTTCCAGTTTCAGACCAAGAGCGTCAAGAAATATCTATTACTAATGTTGGCAGACACTTTGTGGAAGTTTTGTTACACCCTCATTATCCTGTATCCCATTTTCCAATGTAGTGGTGGGAACATTCATCGTACGAAACTAAAGGATGGGCCACTCGTTATAGAATATGTTGTCAGTTATGGTACGAAGTAATGGGTATATCACCAAGTGCGCCAAGAGGAGATTTTGGAGGAAATATAAATTAGAATTTGTATTTTTATATATTTTTGTGTATTTCTTTTTCTGTATTATTACATATACTTTTATCTGAACATGACTAAAACAAGATTGGTTTAAAAGAATTTTCATCTGGAAAAAGTGTTTGTTCGTAAATTATACATATAATCGTTTTAGCCACAAATGAAAAATTATTACTAATCTAAAAAAGAATATTTTCTATTATGCATAAGTAGTATTAAATAAATTAATAAAGAATAAAAAATTAAATAAATAAAGAAACATAAAATAAATAACAACAAATAAAAAATATACAAGATTTGTTAAACAAATAAAAAAGAATAAATATACAAAGACTATTAAATAAGTAAAAGAAAAAAATATAAATACAACAAAAAAATAAATGAGATAAAAAAATAAAAGAATTGAATTAAAAAGTAAAATAAAGAATTCAACAATTAAATTAAAAAGTAAAATAAAAAATATAAGTATTAACGAAAAAATAAATGAGATAATAAATAAAAGAATTAAATTAAAAAGTAAAATAAATGAATAAAATAATTAAATTAAAAAAATAAAAATGTAATTTAATTGAAGGAGTAGGGATAATAAGATAATTTGAAGAATTGGTTTTTTTGTTGTGCGGGGTGGCTGTCAGGCGGGGGTGGGAAAAGCAGCTCCCTTGGTATAGTATAGATTTGGGTGCAGATGGAACCGTCATGTATGATGAAATATTCACCAAAATTCATTTTTTATTATCGTGGTTAATTTGGCGGGTTGGGATTACAATCCCCAGCCACCGACTCTAAACCCTAGCACTGCAACTTCTTGAGCTTTTAGCTCCCTCCCTTTCCTTCGTAGCATAGGCTCAATCAATCTCGCTAAAAGAATTTGTTGCCGTGTGCATAGATAGTAGCAGAAAGAAAGAAAGAGAGTTAGAAACATGAAGTTGAATGTGGATGTTCTGAGATACCTATCCAAAGATGATTTCAGGGTTCTTACCGCTGTTGAGATGGGCATGAGGAATGTCTGTTTGTCACTTTTTCCCTTATAATTTTTTTAATTTCTATAATTTAAATCGTTTCCTGTTTTTATTCTTTTATTCTTCCTTATTTAAACAAAATTTCACCAATTTATTTAGTTTTGGTGGTGATCGTATGTTTATTTCAGCATGAAATCGTACCTTCGGAGCTCGTCGACCGAATTGCCAGTCTGAAGTATGCTGCTGTTCTATATTTCTTAAAATCAATTTCTATTCCGGTTGTTTTTGTTATTTCAATTCAAATTTTATAACTTCAATCTTGTTTGCTTATTTATTAATAGAGGATTGTTAAATTTTCTTCTTCATCAATCCTATTTTTATCTATCTTTTTTGATTTATCTAATTTTTTTTTAAATTTCTATAGTTACAGTTAATAAAGAGGACTTTTATGTTTACACCCCCCCCCCCCGGGGGGTGGATATGGTCGGGGGATTTTCAAGGGAGGTTAAGGAGTGAAGTCAAGAGAAGTTAGAAGATGCAAAAAATAGAATGATTTTTGTGAAATTAAAATTTGTGAGTTGGTTACTCAGTAAGATCCAATTCGGAATTATTATATGTCCCAAGGTCCAAGATGAAAGATTTTTAGAAGTTCTCCCTGACTTTGTACAGGACAACAAGAATTTGGAACACCTCAACTTTTTTAGAATTAGGTTTGAGTCAAATAGCGATGGTTCAAAGCACTTTTTATTTTTTTATTTTTTTTATTTTTACACTATTTTGGAAAACCCAAGATCAGTTGTTTGGAAATGTAGAATTTATTTGAAACACCAAAATGGTTCTCCCTTTATATAATAGTATACATTTTTCACCTTTGTTGTATATGTCTAAAATTAATTTCCCTGTATGAAATTCTGTGTGTGTGTAAAGGCATGGAGGCACTTACAAAGTGTTGAAGAATTTGCTCAAGCACAAGTTGTTACATCACGACTCTTCCAAATGTGAGTTATTGTGTGGCCATATTCTATGCATACTTCAACAGTAGTTCTATTATCTCAACAGATGGACCACCCGAATGATTGCAATATTTTTGTTTTTTATTTTTATTTTTTTGGTGTTCTCTGATATGTAGATGATGGATTCCGGCTCACCTATCTTGGCTATGATTTTCTTGCAATTAAGACAATGGTTAACCGTGGAGTTTTTTCTGCTGTTGGTCGTCAAATTGGTGTTGGGAAAGAGTCTGGTAATCAAGAAGTTCTTTTTCCATTCATGTTCCTGTTTTTCCTATTAATTCATATTTTGTTAATGCACTTATGTGTGTGTGTTTGTTTTCTTCCTATTCCAACATTGGTCGTGTTGAAGACATCTTTGAGGTTGCTAAGGAAGATGGTACAGTGCTTGCAATGAAGCTGCATAGACTCGGCAGAACTTCTTTTAGGGCTGTCAAATCTAAGCGTGATTATTTGAGGCATAGAAGTAGTTATAACTGGCTCTACTTGTCTCGCCTTGCTGCTCTTAAGGAATTTGCATTTATGAAGGTTCTTTAATAGCCTTTGTGTTTTTTCAATTGCTTTCTGTCGGGTGAGCATATTTTAGGCATCCTTAGTTTGATACATCCTCTCTTTGAGCAGGCTTTGGAGGAGCATGGTTTCCCTGTTCCAAATGCTGTGGATTGTAATAGGCATTGCGTGGTTATGTCACTCGTCGAAGGTTATCCACTGTAAGGGCTCTCTTGAAAGTGCCTTTTGTTCATATATTTTTAACTCTTTAGTCACCGTGCCCTTTTCCCTCATATATTTGACACCATTAAATGAATTTTAATGCTTAAATTTATTTTAAACACATGCTAAGATATAATTGGTTCTATATGTTTTTGAGACTGCGATGCCAATGCTCCTTACGTGATAACTTATAAGACTGAGTAATGGTGTTCCTAAGATGAGCAAATTTAGTGTGCAGGTGAAGCATTTGCAAGATCCAGACACTATTTTTGAAACAGTCATTGGTCTTGTTGTTCGGTTGGCAGAGCATGGTCTTATTCACTGTGACTTCAATGAATTCAACATTATGGTATGCAAATAGTTTCCATGCCAACATATATCTTCTGTTGATTTGATTTCATGGTCTTGTTACTTTGTGAATTGTTTTCCCAAATAAGTTTTATTTATCTTTTATGGTTTGATATAGATTTTTTTTGCGCTTATTGCTGTTGGACTCTCGTTACACGGTTCACTCTGTTGACATTGACCATTTGAATTGGTGCATCTTTTAACTAGTTGTTGAATTTTCTCTTGCTGTAGATTGACGATGATGAGAAGGTCACCATGATTGATTTCCCACAAATGGTATCAGTATCTCATCGTAACGCACAAATGTATGAATTATTCCTGGCTTATGCTTTATCAATATTTCGTCTTATGCACCTAATTCTAACCATTAATTTCATCCTTCTTCTACACTTCAATGTCTGAACTTCTGATTAGGTATCATATTTACCATATTGCTAAGTTCCCATTTTCAGGTACTTTGACCGTGACATTGAGTGCATCTTCAAGTTTTTCAGAAAGAGGTCAGTGATTTTTTATGGCTTCTGGATTTTGATTGCTTTATAACAATTTAATGTGTATATAGCCTGGATAGAATTGAATCGATCAGAGTTAGCCTTCACCTGTTGAGACATAGGATTTTTTTTTTCCCACCCTTCGAGCTTTTTCCTGATCCAAAAACAATCAGCATTTGGTTGACCCTCAATGGGCAGACCGAGTTATTTCATAGGCTGTTTATCGATAAGACACCCTACGTGATGGTGAAGAGTAGACACCCTATCTTCCTCAATATTAATTCCACTATGGAGCTTTTACTCAGATTAACCAATTAAAAATAGGTGGCTATGGTCTTCCTTCTTTGCCCTACAGAAAACACAACTAATCTTAGAGATTGAGCGGTACAATATTAGCTTATTTGCTGTTCAGACTCTATTTTTGAATAGCCAGCCACAAGATCGAAGCTTGCCTAGTTAGTCGGTATATGCTTGTTATGCTAAGCGGCCTTGTGCCATTCAACATTGCATAAAGGAGTAGTAAAGAAATTACATGCATATTGCATGGTAGGAAATCTTGTTTTGGTTCTTTGATTTTTATTTTTGTTTTTATTTATTTATTTATTTATTATTTTTTTACTTTCTGTGCTAGATTCTTCACAAGTTCTTTTATATATTATTTTTATGTGCTTTGTGAGAAAAATATATCCTATCATGAATTGAAGTAGGGAAATTGTTTGGTGCGTTATAATGTGGTAGAATGTGTTTTATGGAGAGAAATTTTGAAAAAATTCACTTCCCATTTTTGGGAAATAATTGAGATGTTTTAAGCTATTTAAATACATTACCTTGTGAATTAGCTCCTTGAGTACCTTTTCTCCCCACTTTTTTTGTTGGGGAAAGTGAGTACACTTTCCACCACCCGCCACCCCAAAAAAAAAAAAAAAAATTGTATTTACTTAACTCTTTAGATGAATCTGGTTTTAACTTCTTTCTGCAATGGAATTTAATTATTCAGAAGAAAGAAAAATAATAGCGCAAAAGAATAATAAGTTTAGTGTAATGTATTTATATTCCACACCTAGGAGAGCTTTCGACCTTGATTGCAAGTTGTCCTAGCCCAAGTTAACTTCTTTCTGCAATGGAATATTCTGCATAAAGGAAAATGGTAGCATAAAGAATAATAAGTTCAATGTCATGTATTTAAATTCCACACCTAGAAGACCTTTCCACCTTGGTTGCATGTTGTCTAATCCCAAATTAAGGCCTTGAGTAACTTTTTCTGAAATGAAATTTATTTAGTTCTGTAAGTTGTCTAATCCCAAGTTAATTGCAACAAATTCAAAATTAGGAGAGAGTGTCGGGGTTCAAAATTTCACATTGAACCACAATACTTGACCTTTACACTGCCTTTCAGTTGTAGTTATAATTATTATCTTGTGTTTGCTGTTGAATAAGTGTAGAATACGAGAGGACGTGTCTTACGTTATTAGTATCAATTTGTGTGATCTATATCTAGTAGGGATACAGAATTTTCATACTATGTATGGAAGATTAACTTGCATTTAATCTAAAACTAGGGGACTAACTTTATCACATTATTCTGTGGCTTGTACTGATTATTCCATAACTTGATATTTCATTCTAGCTATGGCTTCATAATTAATTTTGTTATATACGTCTTTTCATTCCTTTTTTCCCATCCTATTTTCTTGTTCCTCCAGGTTCAACCTGTCTTTTCAAGAACACACAGAGGAATGTGAGGATTCAGATTCAGATTCAGTTGAGGCTTGTAGGCCTTGCTTTTCATCAATTGCAAAAGTTGCTGGTTTCCTTGACAAGGAACTTGCTGCCAGTGGGTTTTCTGGAAAGGATCAGGAAAATATTGAAAAGGTAAAATGAGTTATGTTAAAGGGCTGGATCTTTGTCCTTCATGTAGAAGTAGAACAGGTGGAAATTCTCTAATGTTTTTGTTGTACAATTCATTCAACAGTGCATGGCATTTTCAAATTAATCTTCAAATATTCTTTTTATCAGCTTGTGCTGATTCCATGATAGTTTAATGTGAAATCAGATTCATGTATGTCATAATCAAGAGCCCCATAATTGCTATTTTGTGCAGTTTACTGAAGGAGATCTTGAGAAGGATCCTGGTTCTGATAATGAAGAGACTGCCGATGGAGGACAGATTCTTGTGGCAACAGATGACCCTGACATCAAGCGTCTTGATTCTTTGTGCTTGGTGGAGCAGGTAGGTTATCAGGTTTTTAAAACAAGTATTTTCTGCCACTATACATTCGGTTACTAGGTTCTTAAAACAAGTATTTTCTCCCTCCTATCATATTGCCACGATAAATCATCAATTTTTTGTTGTTTTTCTATTGTGTGTGTGTATACATATTTCCTATCTGTTAAGTGTCTAAAAGAGGGTATTAAAAATGTGCAATGATTATTTTATTTGTTTCCTCAATGAGTATGGTTGGCCAATACTAATGCTTAGTTCTCAATTTAAACCTGACTCTGCAGCGGGTCTGAGTTGTTGTGAGAAAGTGATTTTGGTGAATCAATTGGATAGCAGTTACCATTGAACTGCAATTTTGAGATCCATTATTTTTGCTTACTAGGGAACTTTTGAGCTATTCATATTATATTAACACACCTTTTGGCCTTAGAATGTGGACCTCTTTCACTAGGACTGATGTAGGTTTTGTTAGAATGAAGAGAGGGAAAGGATATTGGGTTTACATAAATCTGGAAGTTCCCTCCCTCCTTTCTCATGCAATTCTGTCTTACTTGCTCCTAACTGAGATTCTTTTATAACATTGTGGATTGGCTTGAGTTGTATTAAAGTTGAGGGGGAAAACATTGGATGGATGTTTTACTGTGTTGGGATTTGGTTTGCGGTAGATTTGTTTCTAGTGTGACGTTGTGTGCCTATACCCTAGCTTTGTCGTTCTATGAGTTAGGTAACGATGTGTGAACATTTTAATTTTAATTTCATTTTCATTTGCAACCTAAACTAGATATATATGCAATACAATAATTGTTTATCCGCTTTTTCTTTTTCCCTTTAATTAACGTGTTAAGTTCTTACGTTGTCAATGAAACTCAGCATAAGCAAACTGCCACTTGTGATGAGAAAGTTGATGTAGAAACGAAACAACCGTTTGCTGAAGTTGGGCTGAGCACTGAAATCGAGAGTTGTGATGCTAGTGACAAGGTTGGTACATCTTAGTCATTCAATAATCATTCCTACGGTAACAGTGGCTTCTTTTTTCTTGTCTTATTTTCTGGACAAAAAGATTAATCACTCGTACTGAATCTGATGTTAACTCATCCCATAAAGCAAAAGCGGCCGCCCATTTGTATCCTAGGGAGCAAGCATTATAATAAACCGAGTTTTTAATTTATCGGTCCTTAATTCTAAAATAATTATTTAATGGAAATATGTAAATTTGTTGTTCAAATATACCCTATTTAAAATCCAAGAGTAAGAGATTCGCACGTTCTGTAATAGGCACACGATTAATAGAACACACACAGCATGTGGCAATTAAATGAAAATTAGTCCACACTTAGAACCATATATCACAGAACACCTGATCGTCACTAAAATACTTACTATGGTATTAAAGACATCAAATCATTAACCAATATTCAGGGGTTAAGATTAACACCAGAGAGATCAACAGTCCTGAAAGTTATCTATTTCCATTAATTTATTAATTTATAATACAGACCTATAAATTAAAATTTCAGGTTCTTACATACATCAAACCTAAGCTTGGATTTAGGAAAGATGTACACATCACTAACCAACCACCTGCTGATGTAGACCTTGGTTTCGATTGAGTTTTTAAAGTTTTGAATCATCTGTTACATGTATTTGGTTAGGGGAGGTCTAAATGTCGGATTTGTTATTTTGACAATTTATTGTTGAACTTTGGTTCTATGTTCATGGGGAACCGTTATTGAGAATATCACTTTATTTTTAATTATATTTGTTTCCGTCAGGAGGAAGATAAAGAAATTGAGCTTGACGATAATCCTGAATTGATAAAGCGTCTGAATAAGCAGAGGCGGCGAGCAATAGCAGCTGCACATGGAGGAAGGAAGACTATTAACTCCCGAAATTCTTACAAAGACAAGGGTGGTAGGTCCTCCCATAATTCCAAGATCCAGAGACAATTGAGCAGTTGGTGAAGTGTGCTCAAAATCATGGGCAACCCACAAAAGCTATGGATTCGATTTGCTAATAGCGAGATGTGCTGCTTTGGAAATGAATTTGTTTCTTGAATTGCAAATGTTGGCAAAATTGTGGCAAAAGCTCCATCAACTATCTTGTATCATGTGCAATAGGCCAAAGAAACAGGAAAGCAAAGCTGTAAACCTATGAGGATTCTGGTTAATACTAAGGGTTGAGCTAATGAAATTTGTGAAGCTTGAGATTAAGTGGAAAGAAGAATTTGTTAGGCTACAACATGCATAGTTGACTTGGGCTTATTATTATTGTTATTATTAACTTAGGCTTGAAGTTGGAAGGCCGTGTTATGTTGATTATTCCTACCATTGAAATACCATTTGGAATACCAATCATTTTGAGTGGCTGTGCCTTGTGATTTGTTATTACAATTATTGGTTTTTCTTTGTTAAATTTGTCCCAGAATTGGTTGTTTGTCAAATGCTTGACTTGCAGTGTGTGTGTCTCAGTCAGTTGTATCCCTGTTTGGGGAAATCACTTCTAGTTGAGTAGCAGCATTGTTCGTCCATAAGAATTGCCATATAAATATTGTATATTGTATGAAATATATTTAGGTGTGTTGCATACTTGTTCGGATGTCGAAGTGTTGTTTCATGATAGATAATTTGAATATAAAATTTATGGAGTATTGAAGTGAAGATCGAGTGCCTGAGTAGTAATTATGGGTGCAATTAATTTCTTGAAATGCTTGTGACATTTTTACTTCAAGGGATGAATGACAATGGTTAACGAACTATGTTCTGCTAATGATAGTATTGGATTTTGAAATTTATTAAATTTGGTGAAATTTAATAACTCTGAAATACATTACAGATTTTAAAAGAATTCAAAAACAAAAATATTGACTTGAGTACTCTTTTTCTTTCCTCCCTCCTTTAAGCCTTGCTTAGCTACCTTCAGATACTCTTGCTGGGCTGGGACAGCGTAACGGGAGAGAAAAAACATATCAACAAATTCATTATCCTATCACACGATAGGAGATTTTGAATGAGGGATCAAGTTGTTCATTTATGGCCGTCTATCTGAGGAGACACTAGCAGTTGAATGAGGGATCAAGTTGTTCATTTATGGCCGTCCATCTGAGGAGACACTAGCAGCTGAATGAGGGATCAAGTTATTCATTTATGGCCGTACATCTGAAGAGATACTAGCAAATTTAATTTCTCCTGCATTGCCTTGGAAAACACTTGCAGGCTTAATTGCAAGTTTAATTTCTCTTGCACTGCCTCGGAAAATACTTGCAAGCTTAATTTCTCCTATCTCGGAAAATACTTCGATGAAATTTCTGATGGACATAATATTTTAGGAACTGCTTGGCTCGAGCCATTAAAAGTTTTTCTCAAACCCTTATTCCTCGCCTTTTGTGCCTAGTCAAGAAGGTTCCCTTGTATATGTTCGTCGGATATAGCCTTCTTGAATGAACTTTCCATCTTTATTTTGAGAGAGAGAGAGAATCCATTGTCAAACTAAAACTCTTAATAAAAAAATCTAGTGTAGCCAACTAACTTGTGTGGCAGTTGCATAGGGTGGAAGGGTATTGTAACTACATAGAAACTGAACAATAACCTTATAGCAGGCAAATGGATCAAATAGAAATATTAAAATTCCTCTTCAATTCAATGTATATGTGTGTGGGGGGGGGGGAAGAGAGAATTTTCACATCAACAATCTATATAGAACCTAAATAAGGGACGAAGAAAAAAGTAGATTATTCTACCCTATGATTAGTCTTGGGATGATAAAACCAACTTGCCCCATGTCAAACCCATATTGAACCTGTCAAAAACTTATTAAAAGCATTGTAGGTAGTTATTGGCTTAAAGCTACCACCTCTAAACTCTCATGTGGCAAGTTCAAAGTGATTTTGCTTACCCAAATCCAGAACGAGATTGGGTTTTTTCGTTTATTTTCTTCTATCATTTTTTTAATTTTCTTATGCATAAATCAGAAGGGTAACCACAGTGTAATGAGGCACATATTCAACAAATTGCTGAAGGAGATTGGGATTCCAGTTGAGTTTGAACTTCCAGATTGGTTCAATAAATGGAAGCCCATGCCTTACACCTTGATAAGGCGCAGTAGCCATCTAACCTTGGTTTCAAAGTTTTATGTCTGCTATTTCCAGTCAAGCTTTGTCCTCTCCGTGTGGATGTTAAATATTGCGCTTTGGCCTTGATCTTGTTAGTTTCATTTTTTCACTAAACAAATTGCAAATGCATTAATGTTCTCATGTCCGACCTTGTTTCCAATTTGTTTGTCTGATGGAACAGTTGATCTGTGTTCCTTTTGTTTTCTCTTCTTTATTTTCCTTGAATCGTATGGTTCTTATAAATCTCTTTTTTTGTTCATATTAACCAAATTTAGACATTTATCTCACTAAGAAGTTTAAGAGGAGTCTGGAGGATGATGGCATATTCTGTTCCTGCAGCTTATCAAGTGGAGCTTCTTCTGTGTGTGGTAGAGATTGCCATTGTGGGTAAGAGCTTTAGTCAGTGGCATCTCGACCCATTTTTTTTTCTTTATTGAAGTCAGGGCTTCATTGGTTTGTGATGAAATTTAGGAATCTGAACTGCTCTTTCTCACGCTGTCTGTCTGTACATCTGTAAATTAGTTTGATTAATTAGGATGGTTGGCTAGCAGATAGGCTGCATTTAATATTGTAATTTGGTGTTTCAGAAGATCTGGAATTGGAACTATTAATTGCATCTGATAGAGTACATTGTAACATTTAGATGTTCAGGCGTGGAAATTGTTAATGAATTACATCAGGATCCGTACTGTGATTAACTTTGAATTTAGTAGTAGATGCTAGTAACCTATTTTGTTTCCTGATGCACCATTTCATTTTGTGATGCTTTGCTTGTATTTATTTAGTATACATCCAAATACGGTACCAAGTTACTGTTTATAACATCATGAAAAACATTTAAGCGATGAATTAGATGTGTTGGTTAGAGATTGTAAGCCATCAATTGTTCCACAAGTTTAAGCTGTTAGGAGATGGGATTAACAATGTATATCAAGCTGTCTTAACAATAATTAACACCAAGATCATGACAGTCATACCAGCTTGGTGCAGCAAATTGTTTAAGATAACATAATCTGTTCATTTCCCAATAGTTGAGTGTTGCTGCGCCTTTCCTTTTATAGGGCTCCTACTCAGATCATATTCTTCAAGGTAAATTTTTCGTTGATTTTTCTTGGGGCTGCCTTATTAGCTGAATGATAAAATTTGAAGTGGTCAAATGAAGGTACATTGAGCTTGTCTACTGAAGTCTTTCATTTCTTACTTCATCTGTCATTTGTTTCTAGATCCAATTACATAAGCAGATATAAAGGGACGATCATTTGTTTCTTAACACCACTGCAGGTGTCTCCAGATCTTGGAAAATGTGTAATGAAAATCCTTTACTTATTTTGATGAACAATTAACTATCATGCTATTTGTGCTTCTCTTCACAGATCAAAGAATTTGACATGATTGTACCCATTGTGTGCCTTATGAGTTGAAATTTAGCTTGAACTATATTTGGTTTGATCAACACTTCTTGTGTTATTGTGTGATTTTTTGGTGTCATTGATTGTTGTCATTCTCCAGAATGCTCCTATCAACCTGCTCCTCAAGCTGTAATTGTGGGGGGTTCATGTCTCAACAAGCCATTCCAGCATAGGCTTCCGAAAAAGATGAAACTAGCGAAGGTACGCTTCTGCTTAAATATTTGGTTAGGCTACATGAAACATGTGATTGTACATTGATGAGACGAACCTCATTTGACAACATAATGAGAGCTAAATAAATTGAGTCATCCATCTTGGATTCTTCATTTCTGGTAGATCTTGTTTTCAATCGTTTTCTTCGTTATCCAAATACTTTGTGCCAAGAAGCTCTAAATTTCTAGTTGTTTTATATGACTTCCTATTAATTTGGATACCACTTCCGTGGGCAACCTTGTCCTCGTTCCGCTATTCATTTTGAGTAATTGATTCAGGAGAGTGCTGTCCATCGCTCTTAGGCTTCTCTTGGCTATCAATTTTATAAATATGTTTTGCTTCATATTTTATTAATCTTTTACAATCTCATAGAAAATATTAATAATGGTAGAAATGAATGGAGGAAGAGGATTGGTGTAGCTGAACCCAAATTGTTTCGGACTAAGGTTATGTTGAGTAGAGTTGACTTCATATTCTACTAGTTTTAAGTTTCATAAGTATGTTGTCATGTTTCTTCACTTTAAATCCGAGTTTAGATTCTCTTGAAAAAACTACCTTAGAATTTACTTCTTCAAATCGAATTGGCCTTGGAACTTGGATGTGCCTAGCAAGTTCATAGAAGTCTTACTACTCCCGTGTTCATTTTCTTTCTAACATTTATATAACTAATTGGGACTTGCACTTTAAGTTTGACAAAAAAAGAAAAATTGAATGAAAGGCTTGACACCCTTAGGGTTCTTTCAGAATATATTTATACTTGTATGAGATTCCAACAAAGTAGGAAAGGATCACAATCATGCACAAGAAAGGAAAGAGAGTAAAATTAAAGCAAATTTATTCCCTTTTTTTTTTTTTTTATCTATTCTATATATCTAACATCCTTTCAAGTTGGAACGTATATATAATACGTTCTAAGCTTATTATAAATGTATCTAATTCAAGTACCATAGACCTTTGGTGAACGTAGCAAGCTAGTCTTCAGACTTGACATGACCAGTCTTGAGAACATTCTGTAAAATCTTCTCTAACAAAGTGACAATCCATTTCAATGCGTCTTGTTCTTTCATGAAATACTGGATTAGAAGCGATATGATAGCAGCCCGATGATCATGTAGTCACTCTATATGCTGTAAATGATCAACTCCCAACTCTTTTAATAGACGTTGAAATCAAATCAACTCACTTAAGGTTTGAGCCCCATGGCTCTAATACTTTTATTTTGAACCTGACCTTTCTACTAATGTTTGTTTTTTGCTTTTCCAGGACATAATGTTACCTCCAACTAGATGCAATAACTAGTAGTAGTTTTATAATGGTGCTCCTCCCCAGTCTACCACTATATACCCCTAAACCGAAGTATGTTTGTTATTTTGACATAACAAATCTCTTCTAAATGTTGTCTGTAAAGAGCACAAAATTCTAACAATTGCATCCCATTGACTCGTACGGGTTGATTCTAGAAAGTGGCTAATCACACTCATAGCAAATGAAATGTCGGGTCTTGTCAGTATCAAGTAGTTCAACTTTCCAACCAATTTTCTGTATTAACTAAGATTATTTGGCAAGTCATCCTTTTTTGTAGCAAGCTTTGTATTGGGATCCATGGAAGTACCTACAGGTTTAGAGCCTAGCAGACCTGTTTCAGACAAGAAGTCTAAATCATATTTTCTTTACGAGAGAGTAATAACTTTATGTGATCAAGCTACCTCAATACCTAAGAAATACTTTAATGATTTCAAATCCTTAGTGTTGAACTTACTTTGAAGGAAAATTTTTAAATCACTAATACTCTTATGTATCATCACTTATGACAATAATGTTATCTATATATATATATTGAGTCATATCCTCTCATGAGTAGAGCGACAATAAAAGACAGAGTGATCAACACCACATCGAGTTAGACCAATCTCCATAGTTACAGTCTTGAATTTCTCAATCCACAACATCTAGTTTATCGCTTGCACAGGCTTTGTATGAACTTAAGCAATCTCCACGACAATCAATTTTTATGTCAGTCATCTTCTGGTATTATTATTTTGGTTGTTTTTGTGGATGTTATCATCATTTTAGGTGATGACTATGAGGATATTTTTGCACTGAAGAGTTATTTGGGAAAGCAGTTCAAGACAGGATCTTGGAGCATTACGTTATTTCTTATGGATTGAGATTGGCCACTCTTCACAAGGGATCTCCTTATCTCAAAAGAAATATGCATTGGATTTACTCTCTGAGACTTGCCTTTTTGGGATCTCATCCTGCTAGTACTTTTATGGATCCATTTATTCATTTAGACTTTGAGAGTAGTGACCTCTTCTCTGATGTTGGGAAATATTGTCAATTTGTGGATTAGCTGATTTAACTTACTATGACACAATTTGACATTATATATGCCGTTGGTGTGGTAAGTCAGTTCATGCATGCTTCTTGTCAACCTCACTTTGATGTATTTGAAGAATTCATCTGGTCAAGGTTTATTTTATCAACCTTCCACAACCATAGATGTGATTGGATATAGTGATACAGACTGGACAGATCGGAGTTCTACTTATGGATATTGTACCTTTGTTGGTGGTAATCTCATAACATGGTGTAGTAAGAAACATAATATTGTTGCTTTGTCTATTGCAGAGACTGAGTATTGCGTTGTGACACATACTGTGTCGGGATGTTCTTGGTACATTCTCTTCCTTAAGACTTTGACCTTTCAATTCTAGCTTGGATATCTATGTTTTGTGATAATCAGGCTGCTATATTCATTGCTAGTAATTCTGTTTTTTTATGAACGAATCAAGCATATTGAAGTTAACTGTCACTCCATCGAGGATCTCTTGTTTAAACGTAACATCACCGCTCTATTTGTACGCTCTAATTCTCAATTAGGGAATATTCTCATAAAATCCTTAGCTTGATCTTTATTTCAATGATTGTCTACCAAACCAAGCTTGTTTAATCTCTATGCTCCAGTTTGGGGTTGAGAGTTAGAATTATTGGAATTATTGTGATTATGAGCTATAAGGATTTGATTTAGTTTGATTTTCTTTGATTGATCGTATATCCTAATTTGATTGTAATCTATAAGTATAAATACAATATGAGAGGATGAGGACTTTATCTCTCGCTCAATTATTCAATTGCTGCCTCTTAACTAGTGTAATATGTGGAATCTTGTTAACTTGGAGTTGTTGACTGGATATGCTTACGACACCTGAGCACTTCTAATATTTAGTGCTCCTTATTTTCATCTTTTTGTTGCGATGATTGTTATTACCGTATTTTACTCTCACTCGTTTAAATATTAGATCTCAAATAATTGAATTAAAATTCTCATGTATGGAAATTAAGAAAAATTGAGGTGGTGTTTGGATATTAAAAAACCGTACATAAAAAGTATAAGAAGTTGATGTAAAAGCGATACATGGTGAAATTTGATTGAAAGAAATTGAAAAAATTTAATAAAAGTTGGTGGGTTTTGTAAACTAAACGGGCCCTGAATTGATTTGAGGAAAATATCAAATTTGACCACCTTATAAATAAGGTAGTATGGGATATAAGTGTAAATGCTTCCACTTGCTTAAATGACTAAAGAAAAGTATTATTTTTTTGGGCTGGATTTTAAATGGTAAAGAAATCTCAAATTTTGGGTTATGAAATCAAATCAAATTCAACTCATATAGACTTCATTGATTCCAAACATGAGAATGACAAGAATTCGCACTAAATGAAATCTGATCTCACCAATTTGACATTTCCAACCAGAGTGTAAACGATATTCATTAGGTTTTTTCTTCCTAGTCCCATACTCACCCCTTACACTACAATATATTTTTTGTGTTTGTCTTGATCTAAGGCCAAATGCTTAGGAAGTATTACAGGTAAATTTTCTTTTAAGTCTTTTCTGGCTTACTTGTAATCAATATGTTAATTTAGCTTACCTCTATGTTCCTCTTTTCTTTCTTCTTGCTAATTTCAACCCTTCAAGATTTTTGTTTGGCTAATATTTACCAAAAAAAAAAATGCTTGTCTGAAAATTCATTCCAATTAAATTCTTAAGGACACCTTTTTACGTAGTTGGCCCTCAAACAATCATACTACACTGTATTTCTTTTTTATTTAGTTTCACTTCAATTAGTTGGGTGTGTACTCTTTCTGGTTTATCTTATCCATTGTTTACATGTCTTTATCTTAGTAAAAAACTGAGAATTCGTCCAAAAGGTTCATTATGGCCACTTAGATTCCCGAGATCCCATGTAGACTTTCAATGTCTGAGTCAACTCACTCTAGATGGTATGATTTTTCTGTGCTACATCCTCTTTCTACACCAAGTGACTAGAAGTCTACTTTTGTATGATTATTTTGCTATTAAACACCATCAACTATTAGCTCAAGTGTTTAAGAATGTGGCTTGGCTCCCTGGGTTGTGGGCTATTGATATTACAAGTTTGCATCTCCTTCCTCTGACTGTTGTCCGAATCTTAAGCTTGCTGGTGTCCTCCCATAAATGTTTTCCATCTTTGATTGCCTACTTCACTGTGTTGTCAGGATAGATTCATGTGTTATGCTTGAGGTGTATATGATCGAGCTTTCCAAGAACCAATATTTTAGTGTATTCTTTCTCCCTTTCTTATGACTTCTGACATCCCAAAAGTTAGTATCCTACTTCTGCAATTTCACTAGATTTTGCTGGACTTTTTCTCACATGGAAGTTGTTTTGGTTCTCTCCTCCGTCGAAAGAATTGTTGACATATTCATGTTCCATTAAACTAATTATTGTGCTTTCTGCTGGACAATATCTTGTGGGTTGGAGCACACTAGGATTTTACATTTTGTTTCAACGTTAATCTATAAACTCGTCTAGATAATATTATTCCTTGTTCACTAATTCATCAACTTGTTAAACTCATGTTTGTATAATCAATTTGATCCCCATTTCTCCCAAGTGGATCTACATTGTTGTTTAATTTCGTTAATCTAATTCCTTTGCGGCCAATGCTTTGAATTTTTTTAGGCATCATGTCTTTATTTATTGTTGTGTTTATTAGTTTAAATGGCATGTTGAGGTATTGGCTGCAGACCCAGAAATGTGGATCAGGGATTGTAGCGGATGAAGATATTAAGCGAGGAGAGTTTGTAATAGAGTATGTGGGAGAAGGTGACATTCTTTCTTGCTTTTTTGGCATTGGATGTTCTCTCTATTATAATTATTGTTTTCTTTATTTCGTATATTATTTCACATGGAATTTTCTGATGAATTGTGTTTCTTCAATGCAGTTATTGACGACAAAACATGTGAGGAAAGGCTGTGGAAAATGAAACACCGGGGGGAAACAAATTTTTAGTTACGTGAAATCAATCATGATATGGTGACTGATGCCACATACAAAGGAATCAAATCAAGATATGGAAATCATAGTTGTTGCCCAAACACAGAGATGCAAAAATGGTTCTCCTACTATTCTTTGATATGGATTCATATCTCTCCTGGTTGTTATTCTAATCTCACACAAACATCTATATTAGGAGAATCGATTGTGGAACAAGAATTGGCATTTTTTCAACTTGGGACATAAATAAGTGTGAGCATCTGACCTAAGATTATCAGTATGAACTGTTTCTTTCTCTTCGTGCATGCATGAGATGATTCGTTCATGCTTCTGTATTTTGTAACCTAGCATGATGTTTTGGTCTTATGCATGTGCCAAGGGTACCCGGCCCTGAGATGGCATTTCAACTACAAACTGTATATTTGTTTATAATTCTTTATCTGCCGAAGCCAATCTAATAAATTTGGCAGATTTGTTCAATTTGGTGCAGATCAAGATTGCTATTATGGCGCTATAGGCTGCAGGCGAAAGCTGGGGTTGAGCCTAAAAAGCCTAAGGTACCTTCGTCAGATGCTGCATTGAAAATCGTTGCATGTCAAGTGGCAGCGTTGTATCCCAAAGTGAAAGCAATTCTTTTGGAGAAAGATGCACGTATTCCTTTTTTTATTAACATTGTTGAGGCTTGCAATGATATCTTTCACATTGTAATGCATTGGTTGCTTTATCCTTAAAGCTTTGTTTTTGTGATCTATGTTATGAATGTTATTAATTTTACAGATTATTGTTTTTCAGGTGTGAGCTTGTAAAGTTCGAGTACATCATTTTCAAATTTTATGCAATTGTAAAGTTTTCATAGAGAGTAACTGGAATTAACTTTTGTGGATTGTGAGGAACGTTTACCTCACTTTAATTGATTTGTATAAACATTATTTTATTTTTCCCTCTTTTCATTTTGGCTCAAATGTTACATGTGAGATCATTCTGCTGGCAGAATGGGAACAGACCATACTACAATAATGCTCTGGATCGTGGTATGATAGGAATGCACTTGTATGATCATGCTTGTTAGAATTTGTCAAGGTATTTCAAAGTAAAATAGAGTCAATTATTGGAATCGATTTAAATTGCTAAATTTAATGTTTAGGAATGAATGTTTTACTTGAGAATGTGTATCATTTGTGGGTACCCTAGGATCTCCACATGGCTTATGCCATGATGGCCACACTTTAGCCTGGTGAGGTGACATGTGGATCTACTCCTTGAGAAACAAAGACTCCTAGGCCACTTGATTCAGACACTAACTGTTTACTAGTTTCATGCCATTGACCCATCATTTAAATCTCCTCCAATAGTTTGGCCTTCAATGTCCTCTCTATCCATATTTTGAGATCATTTTTCAGCCTTTCAAGCTTCGTAGCAATCTAAAACTTGGACTGGATGTGTAATAATAACTTCACCATCCAACAATATTCTCCTTGAAAACCTTTAATTTAGAGCTTCATACTCTCAAATATGAATGGGGTTGGGTCTCTATTTAGATCTCCATTGTCGAATAATGTAAGAGTGGTCAGAAGATGACCTTGTAAGGAGAGACCATCTCATCCCTGAAGGTTGATCCTCCCAACTAGCCAAGAGTAGGAAAGTTTAATTCTTAGATTATCATCATTTCTTTTTTTTTTTTTTTTGTTGTTGGGGGGGGGGGGCGGATAAGTAATCAATTTTTTTATTTTTTTATTAAAAGCATAAAAAGGATGCAAAAAGAACTCATGGGCCATGTTAAAGCTCCAAACTATCTACAAAATCCAGAAAAGAAAATAATTCTATATCTTTACCTCCCTTAAGCCAGCTATATGACAAAAGTAGAAAACAACAAAGACAAAACTGAATCTATTAATTTTCATCTTTTTTTCTCCCTTTAAATCACCCGAAGAATACAAAAAGGAATTAAATTCCCCAACTTGTTTTTTCCCTGCAACTTGATCCCCCACCCATACAACATCCATGGGAGATGGGTGAGATTTTATAGCTCCACAGTCCGCGAGCATTTCGTAAACAAAATGCTCAATGGTCTGTAACTTTTCCACAAT
Organism: Sideroxylon spinosum; assembly: GCA_003260245.2. Lineage (NCBI taxonomy): Eukaryota > Viridiplantae > Streptophyta > Magnoliopsida > Ericales > Sapotaceae > Sideroxylon > Sideroxylon spinosum. Next base: position 106,211 of record QLOD02000017.1, on the reverse strand, counting down.
GTCTGTAATGACTCGCAATTAGCATCATTTTCTTCCCCAAGTTGTCAATTATCAGAATATTTCCTTGTAAGGTGCACCATAAAAAGAAGACTACCTTTGGGGGAGCCGCTCACTTTGAAATCATGCCCTAAGGAAACTCCACTTCTTTAGATACAATTAACGTCTTGTACACCGACTTGACTTGGAATGTACTTGTACTTGACGGGACACATAAGATTGTCTAATTAGCTTTATAGCTTAACATAATAGAAGATCTGAATCAATGTTAAAAACTATCCGATTACCAATTCTACAAATCTCTTCTTAGTCTAATCTCCCAAACGAAATTACCCCTTACCCTTACCCCACATTCTTGAACACCCACGTAGTGAGAAAATTCACGCAACTTCTCCCTTGAGACATTTTTCCCGGAGAAAACAATCCTTTTAGAATTGAACCATGTCACCTCTTCCTGTTGCCACTGAGCAGTGAGCACTTAAAGGATAGTCATCGAGCAGGAATGCTCCTCCACACCCCCACCATGGGACGAAGTTACCACTTTAATAGTCCACTTGCCCCACTCAACCATGTGTCGAGTACAAACTTGTCTCCAGGGTTCTGCCCTTTAATGGAGAATCTCTGCAGCCACTTACCCATAAGAGCCTCCTTGAAAGCCCCGACCCTTCTAATTCCTATTTTTCCATCTTTTATCTACTGATATATTGGTTCCTATTCACCAAATGAAATTTAGTTGCCCTTTCCTCGCTACCACATATTGTCTCTTTGGAATTTCTCGATTCTTTTTGTCACTATTTCCAGGATGGAAAAATTGGACATAAAAATAATTACGCAGACTCAACAAAGTGCTTTTGATTAGGGTGACTTTAGCCCCAGCTCCTCTTCCACCCTACTAATCTCCTCTAAAAGTTTCTAATCACTCCATTCTACACTGCTTAAGATTTATGTGGTGCCCTGGGTATGAAGTAAGCGATACCCCGTATTTTCATTTTTGAACCCTCTCCCATTGGGATCAATTTTGTTTTCCCTAAATCCAAATTTAGCCCATAATTGCCTCAAAGCACACAAAGACACATCTAAGATGCCCTAGTTGTAGCAGGTCTACCCCACAAACCACTACAGTAATTAGCGAACAAGAGGTGTGAGATCATTACTCTCGATTTGTTTGTCCCTTTCACAACAAAACCTTTTATAAATCCACAATGCTTCTCTCTATTAAGCATTCTGCAAAATACTTCCATTACTAGAATAAACAAAAAAAGGGAGATCGGGTCTCATTGTCTTAGACACCAAAGAAGCCATCGGGACTCCCGTTGATTAGTGCCGAGAATATAGCAGTTTATATGCTCCAGAATCTCCATTGTCTCTATTCCCCTCCCCCAAAACCCATCTTCTCCATTGTGTATACCCAATACCCATGCTCTCCATGGTGTATAGCAAAGAGCTCTAGCAAACGCGATCATAAGCATTCTTCATATGAAGCTTGCATATGACCTCTAGAATATTACCCACCCTTTTCAATCTCATTGCTAACACCTTGGCTATATGCTGGTACATCCCCCTGTTAGACTAATTAGTCTGAAGTCTCCTATCAAGTAAAACTCCTGAAAACCCTCATAACATCCCTTTTAATGATGTGTCAGCTGTTTCCCCACTCGTCATTCCATCTGGATCTAGCACTTTTTCCCCACTCGTCGACTTCAGTGCTTCCCATACTTCCTTCTTAAAAAACTCCCTCTCCAAGATCTCCCTCATCCTGACAAAAATGGAAGACAACTCTAAAATCATCAACTTTGGGTTTCCACTCCATTTCCTTAAAAAGATTACCGTAGAACCTTCTTTTCCATCCGTCAAGATTGTCCCATCAATACTAGTGATGCGGAAGCCAAAAAAAAAATATATATATATATATATATATATGAAATAATTATTATTAGGATTTTACTTTTATTAATATTAGATTTTATATCAGGATTTTACTTTATTTTATTAAAGATTTATTTTATTTTAGGAAAGATTTTA
>QLOD02000017.1:68401-80699 GCA_003260245.2 Sideroxylon spinosum | reverse complement strand
TGTGTGTGTGTGTGTGTGTGTGTGTGGAGTATATATACACGCTACAATTGTGAAAGAAAATTAGTTTTTACAATTTTAGAAAAAATATATATATATGTAATTATCTTTAATTAATTGTAGCGTTGAATTTTAAAAAAGATTTATTTGAAAGGGAGAAAAGTTTTTACTCTGATTATTAAAATAATTAAAAAAAGAGAGGAATAGAATTCAATTGTTTATACTTATTTTTATAAGTAAAGAATTACATTTAAAAAGCTACATTAACTATATTTTAAGAGAGGAAAAAAGAAGTGGGGGGGTGCTCCTAACCTATTCATTAAATTCTTCGCTTTGTCTATCTATAAAAAAGTCGTCTTCATTTTCTTAGAAACAATTCATATAAAACAATGGTATAATTTATTTCCCTTTTTATATTATATTAAATTTTATATATTAAAATGATATTATTACTTGTATTCATTATTTCGTGTGCATTTGAAATATTAAATTTAATCCAAAGTTTTTAACTTTCTTTAAATATTTTCAGTTTCTTAAACCTTTTCACACAAAAAGTTTACCATTTTTCTAAATTTTACTAAATTTTCTTAAATTTTTTTAATGTTTTAAAACAAATTTATAATTTTTAAAAAAACACTAAACATTTAATAATTTAAAATTTAGCACTCTTTGGAGATTTTTTTTTTTTAATTAAGTGCTCGTTTGGTATAAGAAAATTTACTAGAAAATCTCTGAAATTCTCTATTACACTTTTATATTTTCTTTTCCTCTCAAATTTAAAAAAAAAAAAAGTGAAACAGTTTTTAAAAAAAAAATAACATAAACAGAATTCCGTTAACCGAATGGACAACATTTTTTTAGGATGTCAACACAAACTTTTAAGCTATCAAATGACACCCACTTTGTTTATTTTTTTATATATTTTTTTATATATTGTTTCCACAGAAAGTATCAAACCATTCCGACGGTTTTTTCACTATTCCATTTTGTCCAAATAATTGATGTAAAAGTCAAAAAAATTCTTATGCAAAATCGTTTTAACGGAACAAAAAAAACTGTTCTGATGATTTCTTTCCAAATAATTAACATAAAAATCAAAAAAAGATTTGATTCGGTGATCGTAGACCAAACCCCAAAAATTTTCTTAAACTACAATTTTTACCTTTTTTTTTAATTATTATTTTTCGCCGCACTTGCTGGAGAAAAAAAAAACAAAAAAAAAAACAAAAAACAATTGGGCGGAGTGACCATCACAAAAAATACGAGTCACCGAAGGCCAACCCAAAAGGATTGCATCTAAAAGAGTGGGTCCCGCAACTGTACCACCACATATTCTCTCTCCTAAACTACAATGATTGCACATTCTTCTATCTCCACGCACCCCATATATTTTATTAATTTATTTGTTTGTGATAGTTCTCCCTTAAGTTTCCGATAATACCCCCACACTCAAATGCCAGCAAAGTAAGGTGCCATGTGTTGTTTATCTTTATTCTGGTCCATTGTTTGTTTATCTTTATTTTGGCCCATTGTTTTCTCATCACTGAAACGAAGCCATTGAGCAGCGCAGGTTGAGCCGAATGACCGACCGGTCGGATTGGCTATAAATTTTTGCTTATTCAGTCGGGTCAAGTTAGAATTAAATTTAGATTATATTTAGAGTGGTAAAAAATAAAATAAAATAAAATAATTTTTGATAAAAAAAATAAATAACTTTCAAAAATTTTCAGAAAATCTCAGTCGCTAAATGCATAATATCTCAATCGTGTAAATTTATTTATTTCTTAAAGTAATTTAAAAATTATGAAAATAAATATTTTAGAATTAAAATTTTTTTATAGATTTTGTTATGAATTTTTTAACTTTTAATTAAATACAAATGCAAAAATATATTTTTAAATATTATGGTTGAGTTAGCATGCACAACCCTCCTCACCAAATAATTAATTGAGTTAAAAGAAAATTCAAGTCCTAATGAATAGAGCCTTGTTCTAAGGACAAACATGAGTGATAGCTTGGAGTTGCTTCGATTGCTAACTTGAGAACCCCATGAATTAATTGTGTTGCACACAAATGGGTTATGATAAGGACAACAAATATAATCATAAACAAATTGAACAACTCTTGAATGAACTAATACTCGATTTGTTAAAGGCTTGTAATGTACAAAGTTGTATAATATTTTTTCTACGGACAAAAAAAATAGCTCTTCTATTTTAGTAGATTTGCTTAATTTCATAACTAACTAGTTATTGCCTGTGTCTAAAGGAATAGATATATAATTTTGTGTATAAATAATTTAAATTTATATAGTAAATATACATGAAAAAATATAAAAATAACTTATAGAAATAAAATTTATTAATCAAAAAAATTAAAGTATTTATTAAGTGTTTAATAAAGGTATAAAAATTTATTATTTGTTACAAATATTATCATATTCTCTCAAATATTAATTTAAAATATTTTATATAAAAAATATTAAAAGAATGAGTGAAAAAAAGAATAATCATAGATATTGAGCAAATCCAATAATTGAAAATACCTCAAAAAGTGTAAAAGTGTACGTATTTAAAATTTAAATGTAAAAAATATTGAACTTGAAATTGAAATTTTAAAGAAAATTGAAGTTTAAATAAAAAAAAGTTAGCTGAGTTTATCAAATAGGTATTCATATATTTTGTTTAATAAATGTGTACAATTTTGTTATGTATTACAAATATCATTAAAATTTTCAAAATACTAATTTCAAACTTTTTACATATACAAAGTATTCAAAAAAATATATGGAAATAATGAGGGATTATGTTTTCATATAATGTGATCGAAAAAAATGGTTTTGGCTATTGAGCAAATCCAACAGTTGAAAAAATATCAGATTCAAAATTTTAACTTTTAATTTCAAACTTTTTACCTATACAAAATATTCAAAAAATATATGGAAATAATGAGGGATTATGTTTTCATATAATGTGATCGAAAAGAAGTGGGATTGGCTATTGAGCAAATCCAATAGTTGAAAAAACTTCCTTATTATATTAAATAATACAAAGAGTATAAAAGTGTATATACTTTAAATTTAAGTTTTAAACACAAAAATTAAAGAAAGATAAAATTTAAATATGTTTTTAAATAAAAAAATTTAATTGACTTTGTCTAATTTGAAAGTGACAATTTTATTATTTTATATTAAATATAACTGTTGTCAATATATATGGGAAGAATGAAAGAATACATTTTCATATGATGAAAAAAAAAAAAACAAAATAAAGATGAAAAGAAATAGTCCTAATCGTCGAATAAATCTACAATTATTATTAATAAAAAGGTCAAATTGGCGGTTATAATAAAACAAAACATTTTACAATAATATACACTTTAAAGCTGTCCCTCTTCTGCAATATAAAAAAGAATAAAAAGAATAAAAAAAGAATGCTTTGAAAAACGCAAAGCCGTGTTTTGAAAATCAATCATAATAATTGAGACACTTTCAAACTCTCACCGATCAAGCCTCATTTTCTCTTCTTTTTTTCTTTTTTCTTTTTTTTGTCCGGATCGAGCCAGCGGAGGTTCACCGATGTACCACGCACACAAACGTAAAATCATTGTCCTAACTTATTATATAGATTACTGTTGCTTAATTTCATAAAATAATAATCAAATTATTCTTGTATTTATTTATTTTTATTTGTGCCAATTTTACTCAAATAGAGTTTATCAAATATAAACTTTTATACCAAAAAGAAAAATTTATGTTTTACCAAATTTAAATCCAATCCAATCTTAAATCAAAGTTGTCCAACTTTTCGATCAAAATTGATTTATTTACAAATTCAATTAAATTATTAAAATTTTATGAATGAAAAAAGATGTGTATAAGTGTCGTCAAATTTAAATTGGCAACTTTTTTACTAGTTATAAAATTAATAAATATTATTTGTAAAAAATAATAAACGCATATTAAATTAGTAATAATTATATATTAAAATAAATTTTATAATTAAGACAGTAAATTATTATTAAAAAAATTTAATTGTTATTAGATTTTTATTTACTAATTTTTTAGTTAAAATTAATTAATATTAAAAATTTATTAAAATAAATAAAATTAATATTAAATTAAGTAATGAAATTTGTGATGCTTGAGATTAACTGGAAAGAAGAACTTCTTAGGCTGCAACATGCATAGTTAACTTAGGCTTATTGTTGTTATTATTATTATTATTAACATAATCTTGAAGTTAGAAGGCTGCTTTGTGTTGATTATTCTTACCACTGAAACACCATTTCGAAAGGTATACTGTACTAATCGTTTTGAGTGACTGTGCCTTGTGATTTGTTATCACAATTAAGGTTTTTCTTTGTTAAATTTGTCCCATGATCGGTATTTTATCAAATGCTTGACTTGCCATATGCGTGTTTCGGTCAATTGTATCCCTGTTTAGGGAAATCATTTTTAATTAAGTAAGAGCATTGTTCGTCCATAAGAATTGTCGTATAAGTATTGTATGAAATTTATTTAGGTGCACTCCATACTTGTCCGAATGTCAGAGTGTTGCATCGTGATAGATAATTTGGATATAAAATTTATAGAGTACTAAAGTGAAGATCAAGTCTCGAATTAGTAATGATGGATACAATTAATTTCTTGAAATGCTCATGACATTTTAACTTCAAGGGATGAATGACAATGGTTAATGAACTATGCTTTGCTAATGATAGTATTGGATTTTGAAATTTATTAAACTTGGTGAAATTTAATATCTCTGAAACACATTACACAAATGCAAAGAATTGAAAAAGAAAAATATTGACTTGAACACTCTTTTTCTTTCCTCCCTCTTTTAAATCTTGCCTAGCTGCCTTCAGATACCATTGCTGGGCCTGAGTTGCATAATGGGAGAGAAAAAAACATATCAACAAAATTCATTATCCTATCATACGATATGAGATTTTAAATAAGAGGATCAAGTTATTCATTTATGTCCGTCCCTTTGAGGAGACACTTGCAGGCTTAATTTCTCCTGCACTATCTTCTTCCATCGCGGCGGATTCCTTGTCCCCTACTTTTACCAATGGAATATCTGATGGAGATAACATTTTAGGACCCGCCTGGCTCGAGCCATTAAAAGCTTTTCTCAAACCTTTATTCCTCGCCTTTTGTGCCCAATCAAAAAGACCTTCTTGTATATGTTCATCAAATATAGCCTTCTTGAATGAACTTCCCATCTTTATTTTGAGAGAGAGAGAGAGTGAATGAATGAGTGAATCCATTGTCAAACTAGAACCCTCAATAAACATATAAATAAATAAATACATGTCTAATGTAAAAGTCCAACTAACCTGTGTGACAATTGCATAAAGCGGAAGGGTACTGTAACTACAGAGAAACTGAACAAAAACCCTATAATAGGAAAATGGATCAAACAGAAATATTAAAATTCTTCTTCAATTCAATGTGTGTGTGTGTGTGTGTGTATGTGTGGGAGGGGGTAAGTGTAAGTGTGTGTGTGTGTGTGTGTGATAGAGAGAGAGAGCATTTTCACATCAACAATCTATATAGTGCCCAAATAAGAGACGTAGAAAAAAGTAGATTATTCTACCCTATAACTAGTCTTGGGATGATAAAACCAACTTGCCCCATGATGCAGGAGTCAAACCCATATTGAACCTGTCAAAAAATATTTAAAAGCATTGTAAATAATTATTGGCTTAAAGCTACCACCCTTATACTCTTAGATGGCAAATCCAAAGTGATTTTGCTTACCCAGATCCAGAAGAAAAATGCAATCTCAAAAGAATTTTGGAATAGAATGATGTGAATCAATAGAAGGACCAGGCGTGGCCTATGGAACCAGAAGTGATCATCCGAAGGTTTGACGATTAAGTCCCCTTCTATGGCTACATGTTTCTCAGCAACCTCATTGGCCAGTTGAGTTATAACATGCTCCAGTTTCATGCTAACAGCAAGTAACAGCTGCACAAGAAAGAAGGATACTCATCTATGTACAATATTTAGTACAATTTTTATTTTTACAAGTAAAGATAAATATATGAATAAATGAAGCATCAGAGAGCTGCCCCTGGTACAAAAACTACGTGGTTATTCATTTTATCAATCAAAATCTAGTATGTGCATTTACTTTTTTCTTTCCCCCCTCGTAAAGTTTTTAATTTATTTCTCCCAAATGAGCCAAAGAAAAAAAAAAGAAAAGTAAATTGTGAAGCCTTCCTTCTCCTCCTTCCCACACGCCCTCTCTTCCAACTAAGCAAAGCATCATATACCCTCTCCAGCGAAACTCATGACATCTTAAGCATCAAAAGAGTGGGTAACCATAATGTCTTCAAACTGGCTCCTCCTTAAGAGTAGATTAGAAGCTCCATGATGAACATGTCCCGGAATCCATTCTGTTTTGTAGCTAAAATTAGGGGAATCTTTGTGACTCTCTTGACCGGTCCAAAGAGAGACATTATAACACAAACCCACCATAATATCCTCACTCCATTAAGTGGCCATAACAAATAGTCGATGTGGCTATCTAAAATATTTTTAACTAAATACTTTAAACTAATATAATTCCAGGTAACTAACTAGAAAAAACAATTCAGTTAGTTGTATAAATCTTTCTTGGTTGTTGATGTCTTAGGATGTTTTAGTTTTCTATGTAGGTAATATTTTTTATTTGATGATGAGGGAAGGTTAAGCTAGGCCTGTAGGAGACTCTTTTTTGTTCGCCTAGTGTGTATTTCTTTTTAGGTCCCACGTATCCTAAACTAGAGGACTACGTGTTAACTTTGTGAGGTGACATGTGGAACGATACCTAAAGGGAGCTTAGGAACAAAACTAGATGTAGGTGGTTTGTCCTCTTACGTCATTTTCACCATAAAGGAACTCCTCCAAATTCCTTGAAGGATTCTCGTTCTATAACTCCATGAGATTGTCTCCAGTTTCCCCTTTAAAATAACTTATAGAGCGTAAAACACATCTCCTAAAGACATAAATTCCAAACTCAGTAACTCTTGACATAGATCTCGCTTGGGACCATCGAAGATACAATCGGACTGGAAGCTAGAGCAATGGACTACGATGCACTACTTTCTTACTAGGAAGGTTGTGCCTTGATTTGAGAAGAGAAAAGGCACATAACTCCTCGCCATTTCAGGATGAAGGCCTATCACCGGTCACATCAGATGAGTGTGGCACCAAATTGGCCCTCCCATCACCTTGGTACATGCATGTTCACTGCCAAGTGCCAACCTATAGGCTATGGTTGTCATGATGATCGCAACTTCCCTAGATTGAGCTCCTCTCAATAGTAGTTGAACGACGCTTAATTTAATCCTTTCTCTTGGTCACACTTACTTATATCTCTCCTCCCTGAAGCACCCTTCAATTGCTCATGATGGCTTTTATCGTCATGCTCATCTTAAATTTTTTATGCATAAATGGGTTTTACAACCCTCTTTGTATTATACTGTTGGTGTTATATTTGTTCACCGTAAGTTCAATTACCTAGAGGAACAGAAAATAGAATGGACAAATTTGAGTGCTAAAGCTAACATAATAAGGAGCTTCAGGATCAAAGCAGTATCACGGGTTTATTGTTTAGGTCATTCTCTTGAAAATGAAACTGATAACAGATAGTACTATTTTGAAGCCTTTCCTCAGAGAACTGGGATATCAAATGTTATTAAAAACTACGATGACTGGTGATGATTGCTAAGTGATCAAATTGATTTCCATAAACTCTATATATATGAAGCAATTGTTTAATGAAATATGTCAACTTACGATAAGGGGAACAAACGCTATCCAAAAATATGCATGCCAACCTGAACAATAGAACAAAACAATCCTTCATAAGTAATGTTGCTCTTGTAGCTTAGTACAACAGAAGGGGCGGAAGATAATTTAATTCTGGTGGTTTGATTAGATTACATTTTGAAAATTTTAGATTCCAACTACGAGTATTAATTTGCTACTGTTGTGCAATAACTCACATACAATATGGTGGTAAAATAGTATAGTAAAAAAGTTAAGACCAAACTAAACTTGCAATGTTAAAAAGCTTTGCTACTGTTGGACAGCATACGTTAACTTAAAAAGCTAATGCATAAAAAACTATACCCATCCCACAATTTCAAAATTAAAGTAAAGGATCTATCTGCATTTATTTGAGAAGCCAGTGATTTGAAGTTTGAAGTGAGACCAATTATAACTCATGTGTGAGTGAACGAAGAAAATACTTTTGGAGAAACAATAACTTACTCCTTCATAAACTAGGAAAATGGCTTACCGTGAACATTTAGCAACAAGAAAAGAACCACAAACAACCAGAGATACCAACTGCAATCAGTGAAGTCATACATCAGCAGGATTTGATAAGAGACAACAGAATTAAAGTGAGTAGATGCCCTAAGAATTGTGATAAATGGTAATGTGCTTAAAAAACATATAAAATACACCAAAAACACAAGTGGGAGTGACCTAAGCTTAGTGTTAGAACTTCCAAATTTTGGAAAAAAATAAGCTTTAGAAGTTTGGAACCTACAATGTCTCCAATCCTAAATTTTTACTTACCTTATTCCAACAACCTTCTTAAAATCAGCTTCGAGAGCACGTATCATGTACTTGTGAAAATTGAACTTTGGGTTTCCTTTGCAATGTGTCTACACAAAAGGTATTGAAGCATAAGATGGCAAATACCTCAAATAGACACTCAAAAGACAGGAAGGACATGACAAAAACTGTGAGATTTGCAATTACAAATGTTCAGATCAAGTAACTTACCATAATGAAGCCCAACCGAAGAGTGCTATAGTCTGATTTCGTCACAGATCCATAAAATTGCTTGAAAAATGAATGCTGGAAATTTGTAGAAAATATAGAACAAAAGCACTCAAACATAGTCCATTTAGATGAACGGGGTTTTACTTCCTAGCTTGTAAACATATTTAACATAAAACTACTAATGCAACAATGTATCAGAACTAAGAAAACAGACGTGACATGCTATGGACATTTCCAATACAGCAAATATTCATATGAGATTATGACAATTTCTCATCTAGAACGCCACATTGAAGAAGAGAAATATTTAATTGCCAAATCATATTAATGAAAATCTTTTCTCCCTAATCTTTAATGGGAACAAATAACTACCACTACTTCATATTACATCCTTGAAAAGAAAAGAAGGGGGAACTATGATAGAGCCTTAGAAGTTTTGTTTGTTTATGGTTGAAAAAGGTTAGTCTCAAAAAGATGTATTTAAAAATTGCTCCGAAAACTAGTTTATGATTTGAAAAATGCGGTTGGTACAAATGATCTCTGCTAGGTATATAGAATATCTTATAGTAATTCTAGAATATTGAGAGCAGATTTTTCCTTATCTATTTCTTGATTGCTCATTTCCTAATTACACTCATTCACTAGTTATAAATACAACTTGAAAGGGAGAGAGCATTAATCTCTCTCAATTTTTCCAATTCTTTTCTCAACTGTATCAAATTTTTGTTTTGAGGAAAAGAAACCAAAAGTGAAAACATAGCTTCGTACAATTATTTTGTCCTGAATGAGCTTCTATTCTATTGAACATATATATAATGAAAGTTAAGCATCCGAAAAATGAATTCCTTAAATTTGATGACAAATACACATTGTCAAGTCAAACTTGCTAACAAATAGAGCATTAGCAGTAGCAGTACTACTTTTCTATCAGGTGAGTTTGCAAATAATGAAAAGAGAAGTAGAGTTAACTCGGACTGCGAGAAAGACTTACCACCCAACCAAGCAAAGCTGAATTTTTACCAATTCCCAGAAAACGACCCCTGATAAAAGCATGTTCCTGGACTTTGGTGAACTTGTTCTTCAGAGCTGCACAACACAACAAAACACTACAATCAATAATCAACCACAACCTCCTCCCCCCAAAATAATAATTCAGCAGTACCAACAATTAAAACTGTAATAATAACAATTAAGGATTGATTACCTTCTTCCGGATTATAATCTTTTTCCAAGATAGCATCTTCCCAATGTTTCCATTGTCGTATCTACAAACAAAAAAAATTATCAAAAAGAATTAAGGTATTTTGCTTCGTTGTATCCATCTAGTGTAACCGATATGTTAGAAAAGCAGAAAGTAGAGCACTGGTTGAATTATTAAGAAATTAAAAAGAAGCTGGGTAAAGAAATTAGTACGTACCTTGACTCCACCAAAAATAATTGTCAGGACACAGAAAGTGACATGCACAACAGCGAGTACAAAGATGAAGATGTGAAGATGATGCAATGCTGTGATGGATAACAATGGTACCTTCCCCTGCTCATAAAATTAATTAATTAGTGATAAAAACCAATTAAGTAATTAAACATGCCAAGGGGATAATATAAATTCGTTATAAATTCCTAACTGTTTTATGTTAATTAACTAATGCATTAGAAAATTTGTAATATCAGTTTGCTTGAGTTTATCAATATAAATTGATTTAAGAAAAAGAAAAAAAAAGACACTTTGAACTTCAGTGGGAAAGTTGAATTAATTTAAGACTGCATATATGACAAGGTAATTTGAAAATGCAAAGTGCTGAAACATTCAACTAATGTTAAAGAAACTAATAAAAGAATTCAAAATAAAACCGATAATTTTCTTGAATTAAGGGAAGTGGATGTATACAATTGTGGTTGTGGTTAAGTCAACTAATGTTTCCAAAATTCCATGCAATGGGAGCCGTACGTGTACATTAAATCCTTCAGTGCAGTACTTGTAGACTAGAGTTTGCAGTTGATCGACTCTCCTTCTTATTCGTTCTTTTTTAATATGTAAACTTCAAATACAGGTTCTATTATCATATTTGCTGAATTTAATATGACAAGCTTGGAGAAAATAATTAACAAATACTATGGATTTGGAACTCATCAATCAAGGTTAGGAATGGATTAATCAAGCAAATGAAGTTTGGCGCATGAAAAACAATGTTAATTAGAGGAGGAAATTAATGAACTAATGATTTAGTTACCTTCTGATTGCAGTAAACAGAGGCATTGGACTCCTCAGCCAGGAGGCGGCGGCCGCCGGTGCCTGACGAGAAGGAAGTCAAGAAGTGGGCTGTAGATTTTGGTTGTTCTTTTTCTGAGGAGGTTTTGTCTTTGTCGCTGCAAGGAAGCCACTTATCTGCCAAGTGCTTGGCGATGCATATTTTGTTGATTCTGTCTTGGAAGACAGTCAGGAGCAGAGATATGAACCCCAATAACATCAGTTCTGAAAAATTAAATTAAATTTATCATCATCGTCATCATCATCCATTTAATTTAATTTAACATAATAATAACTCACTAGCGTCCAATTAATTCCACATTTGGTACACCAAAAACAGAAACAAAATATTAAGGACCTTCTTTGATTTTGAGTAAGGCTTCATAAAGAGGTTTCTGGTTTTTCTTCTTCAAGTACTGCAAGCAAGCACCATCAGATGATCAGATATGAATCATTGAAAAAGAGAGAACAGAACACACTGAAGCAGAGTTAGTAAAACCGTTCTGTTGTTTGCTACTACTACTAATAATAATAATAATAATAAATTCTATAGAAGCTAGGTATAGTTTAGAATAGGCTTGCCTTGCCAGCGTAGTGGAGTACTCTTTCAGCAACGAGAGAGATGGCGACAATAACCGTGCAGACAAGAGCGACCACCCACGTTGGAGTATGCTCTAGGGTTGCTGCTGCTGTTGCTGCTCCTCCCTCTCCCCCTGCCATATTGGCCTGATCAATCTGATTGATTGGGTTTCACTCACTCAAATCACTTATGTATGCATCGTATAATATATATATATATATATCTATCAAAAAGAATAGTATAATAACGAAGATAAAATATCTATCTCCTCTGCTGTCAGCTGTTATACGTACAAATGCACCAGCCACCAGTTACAAACTGCAATGCGTAATTCCATTCTTTTAATTAAATCAATAAAAAATTTGCTAATAGCTTTTTTTTTTTCTTATTTGCTGTGATATTCTTTTAGACATTTTATCACAAAATAATAATAATCAAATTGAAGTAACTTCCCTTGACCAATATCAAAGCAACTCTTCAATACTCAATCGATGCGAAGGGGTCTTTTAATTTTACAAGTAATCCACTCCAAGCCAACAAAAAAGAAAAGAAAAAGGACCACTGCTCGCTTATCTTTTCCTGGGTAGGATCCGTCGTTTTTGGAAAATAAAACGTGAGCAAATAAGAAGTAATTATATATATATATATGAATACTTACTAATATATATATATATATATATAT
>QLOD02000017.1:44300-62733 GCA_003260245.2 Sideroxylon spinosum | reverse complement strand
ATATATATATATATATATATATGTATCAAATATGAGTATAAATATATTTATACGATAATTTGACACTTAATGCTTTAGATGGCAAATTCATAAAACCGTTTAAAATATTAGAAAATTTATCTTAATTAATAAAATAACACCTAGAGTATTTATAATATATTTATTAAAAAATTAATTTAAATGAATTTTATTTTTACAAATGATAAAATACTGTCCCTCATCATAGATGAGCATGAGGCAAGCAAGGGACAAGTAGGCCTATCCCCTTACTCGATCCCTAAACTAAAATTAATCCTCATATTCTACCCAATCCCTATTGGGGATTTATTTTTACCTCCATCCCCAGCCCAAACAGAGAACAGGGATCCCCATAGGGAATTGGCTACCGAAAATAAAAACGAGGAACAAAAATAATGAACTTACGGAAAGGAATTCTGAAATCAAATCACAACATAATAAAAAAAAAATGATAATGTGTGAAAAAAAATCGGAAGATAACACATGAAACAATCAAGAACGAAATGAATTGAGGAAAAAAAGTTATTACACTCCTTTGTCCTACACTGCTACTTAACCATTCGATTAAAATTTCACGAAACAATATTAAAATGCTAACAAATGTTGATGTACAATGAATTAATAGAAAACGGAAAAACCTTTCAATCAAACAAGAGATCAAGTAATCATTGTGAAATGAAAACAAACAAATTAATAGTACGACGAAAATTAATATATATATATATATATATATAGGAGCTATTACTTTATGCATAATTCATTTTGCGCACTCTATAAAAAAATTACAGTAAAGGTGTAATTCTCAACGAGAACCCTAAAAAAATTAAATTATATATTTACGAAGGTAAAGGTAGGGTCGAGGAATGAGTATGACTGATACAGGATAGGGATAGACTCGTATCCATACCCTAACCGATCCTCACATTTTTAAAAAAATGTGTTCCCATACCCTATCCGATCTTCAAATCTTCTATCCGTTTGGGACGGAATTGAGTATAATATGAACAGATCGGCCGAGATGGCCATTTCTATCCTTCATCTTTAATTCTAAGTGACTTACACAATTAGAAAAAATATTTATTGATTATTAGATTCAAATTAATTATATAATAGTTCCCTCCAATTATTGTTTAAAATAGTATACTAAAATTTAATAAGTAATTCTTCAAACAGTTAGAAAAAATTATTTTTAAATAAAATTTTAAAGTATTTTATATTATATCAAAAATTTTTAAATATTTCAGTTTTGTTTCAATTTTTGGATAAAATTCATTTATCACCAATTATTATTCGACATGTTCTAACATCGGTCTAGAAAATGTTGTGCATGTTTATTTTGGTTAAGTTGATTAGGTTTAATTTTATGATAATCGGATGAGTTACTTATATTTTGACTTCTATTTTGGTTTTTTTTACATAACTTTTTCATTAATTTTTATTTTATTTCTATTTTTTTTGTACCTTTTATGCACATTGTTTGCATTTATTGGAAAGATTTTAAGTCCAAAATTTTTAAGCACTTTTCATGTTTGAAATATTAATATGTAAAAACATTTAAAATAAAAAAAAAAATTTAAATCTAATTTTGTTTTTTTCGCCTTAAGCTAGAAGTAGTTTGATAACGCCAGCAAACTAGAAGACAAAAAAAAAAAAAAAAAAAAAAAGGTACGCCGTAAAAGTCGGTTAATTGTGTGGGTCAATAAATGGAAAGAATAATAATAAAAACCAAGGTCACAGATCCAAACAAAAAAAAAAAAAAGTAGAGAAAAACGGAGGGGATGGAAGAAAAAAAAAAAATAAAAGATATTAGCCGATCAAACCATATAAACGTAACCATAATTAACATAAATTTATATGTTTTCGTAATTTTTAATTAATTAATAAAAATTATGTATTAATTGCGTATATTAGGAATTTATGTGATATGTTTTATTTATCAAATTTATAATATTAATTGTTTTCAGTTATATTTTAATTTTTTTAATTTTAATGTTTGGCTTGTTGTATCAACAACAGCAAGCCTCTCAGTAATTTTAATTATTTCAGAACGTTAGCAATTGATGTAATTATATTAGACTCGAAGATAAATAGTAATAAATGCAAATGATGAATTTATATATGTGCTGTGTCTCGACTATAATCTTTATAGCCAAATCTCAACGGATTGCCCAATTGATGCCAATGGGATTCCAAATTTGCGAGTCAACTCCGCTTGTCCATCTACTGGCAACGACGGAAAATGTGATCAATGAAATCGTCGTCTTCTTTACGAAGGTATCATATGCTAGTATGGTAAAAATTTGCCTTTTGCAAATTATCAATGGTGATGCATATTGACTTTAAATAGTGAGTTTCCTCTATTGTACCTTTTGTGTCTTTAAAAAATTTATTTCCATGTCATTCTATTATGTTTGATTCTCTATTAAAAATTTGTAAACCACCCTCCCATATATCATTTTAAATATATTTAAATTTTAATTTGCAGAATGTTCTCACTTTAGGTTCTAATTCTTCATGCTTGGTTTCATTCTCTATAAAATGATTACTAAGCACCCTATTGGTTTCATTCTCTATAAAATGATTACTAAGCACCCTATCACATATCTATTTAATATATACAAATATGCGAATTATAGATCCCTCAAGTTTGTTGTTCCATGTTCATCAATAAAAATAATTAAAAGTTAGAAGAGCCGATCTTATTAATAATGGCCATGTTTGGGCAATATAAAAAAAATCAAAAGTTATCAAAAGTTACAAAAAATTTATACTTTCTTCTAATTAAATTTTACCACCAATCATCTTTATGTTAAATCTTTATACTTTTACTGTACTTTGTTGTTAATTTTTTTTCATCCAAACACCTGCAATATCTACAAAGAAAGATGTATACAAGTATTGTTCTCATCGAAATTAGTCCACTAAAACTTTTTAGGATAAAATATGTTTTTCATCACTCAAATATTTTACTAGAGATACTTAGTCTATAAATACTAAAGTTGGAGATAGTCTTTTGGGGAAGTTGAAGATAGTCTTTTGGGGAAATTGAAGTAATTTGTAACTTGATTTATCTTTTCTACCTAACAAGACTTTATGCATACTTGCCTTTAGAATTTTAAGACAGATTATAAAAATTATAAGATTAGAGATTATATGTTCAAAACTTATTAAATATATGTACAGAAAATTAGGACAAAATTTAATATTTGTCTCGATGGTTGGGAAAAACAATGACCATTTGGAGGTGGTCAGTCATTGGTACCAACGATCACAGTTTTAACAACAATTTCTAAATCTACCCATGAAAATCTAACAAGCCTTTACAGCTTCTTCTGTGCTTTTTTCTTTTTGGGTTTCATTGCTTGCAGATTCATTCACGAGGTGATGATTAGCTTCCAACTTTCTCTTCTTGAGGACCTTTAATAGTCCCTCAAGGGCAACATTAGCATCATCGCTTTTCATCAACTCTTCAGCTACTTGTGCAGGAGTGACCTCCACCCTTTTCAGCAAATCTTCAATTTCTTTAAATTGTGTGTGATAGCCACTGAGTTCCAAGTAATTAGAGGCTAAAGTCTTGAACCCCTGAAAGGTGCAATAAGACATATGAATATACATGTCCATGCGTCCTGGTCGCAGCAGTGCAGGGTCTAGCCTCTCCTTATGATTTGTGGTAAATATTATGATTCTTTCATCTCCACAACTTGACCACAAGCCATCTATGAAGTTTAATAGTCCTGACAGTGTCAATTGAGTCTTAAAAAAAAAAAAAAAAATCACCATTAGTAAACAATATACATCATATATAAAAGATAATAATAATGGCGTATTAGTTTGACTGATTATATATACATAAACAAAGTAATAAAACATTTGGTACTTTTGTAGTAGTTAACTTTTTTGTAGTAAAATGAATAATTTGGGCTAATTTTACTTTTATTTTATTTTTTTATATATCTTGGAAGAATAATGTTATATAACCAAAAAAAAAAAAAAATTAGAATGATATGAAATTTTATAAACCTATTACTTTAACATTACAGACTATGCAATTCTACTACTAGCACATTATTTTATGTATATTTTTATGATAGGATAGCATTTTTCCGTGTGTAAAAAACAATTCATGCTTATTGTAAATTTTTGTCGCTACTCATGAGGAACCATTTAAGTAGTGTACGCTACAGTAGCATTTTTTATTTGGCAACAAAATAATTCATGCTTCCTAACTATAATGAAGTAGAAAAAAAGCATAGAGATACAGTTTTGGGCGCGCGTGCGTGGACAATAATATTGTTTTTATTACACCAAATTGCTTTTAGAAAAATAAAAATCCTATTGGACTTAGTGGGTGTCTGAGAGAAAAAATTTATAAAAAAATATATTAAAAATATAAAGATTTGATATAAAATTGATAAATAATAAAATTTAATTAACAGCTATGGATATGTATGATATAATTGCGATCGTCCGAATGTCATATCGTAAATTGTCATGTAGCAAGATCCTATTCTTATCACTCGACCTAATGACATGTTGTGCTTGGCATGTTGTGTTAGTGGGACATGAAAACTAATCAAAGGACAGACAATAGTCGGCACAAAATTTAATCGTGGTTAAAGATTTCAAATTTACTATTTTAACCTTACAACATGGTAAATCACTGATCGACTCCCCATAAGTTATTATATAAATATTATTCTCACATCACGACAGTATTTCCTGATAAAAAAAAATGGCTTTTGGTAAATAAAGCATTTCCCAAATTAAAGATACTAACCGGTGGGTTCTGTGAATTATCATCATCTGAATCACTTCGTCGATCGGAAAGCTCCAAGCTGCAATCAATATCTTCAATCACCAGGATTGATCTATTTGCAGTTGCCAGCAACAACTTCCTCAAGTCGGAATCGCGGAAGATATTGGAAAGCTGCAAATCATAAACATCAAAGTTGAGATAATTAGCAATGGCAGATACCAAGCTTGATTTCCCAGTCCCCGGAGGCCCATACAACAAGTACCCTCGCTTCCATGCCCTCCCAACTCTCTTATAAAACTCTTTCCTCCTAATAAACCTATTCAGGTCCTCTATTACCGCATCCTTCAGATCTAGTTCCATGGCCAAAGTCTCAAACGTCGACGGGTGTTCAAGATTGATCGAGTCCCATTTAACTTCTCCATACGAGTAGCTACTATTAAGGGTGTACATTTTCAAGACTCTTCTGTCATCTTTAAGTGCCTTGCCTCTTTCTAGTATGAACGGCAAGTAGGAGTTCAACACTGTTTCTTTGTGTTTGTTGTGGAAACGTAGCTCAAATGATCGCCTCTCAGATTCACCGCCACGCTGGCTTCTCTTATCGGCATCCGACGTACTGCATAAGAACTTCCATTGAATCTCAATCCCTTCGTAGTTATCCCTTATCTTCGCCCCCTTGTCCAGCAGTATTGTTAATACCTTCTCCTTTTCTGTTTTGTGGACTCTGAGTCTTTTGGTTTCAGGGCTGATCTTGCTGCACAAGTATAGTTCACATGCATTGTAGAGCTGGTTGCGAGACATTCCAACATTTTCTTCTATGATTAATGTGAGATCTTGAGAGTGAAGCTTGAAAAGATAATGAAAGAAAGAGAGAAGGTAGTCTCGGATTGGGCGGGGTATGAGCTCGTTAACCATTGTTCGGAAGAGCATGATTGAAGTAGTAATGGAGGCATATGTTGAGAACAGTGATGATGGTGAGGCCATGTCTTTGATAGAGGACAACATTATTACTAGTACTGAAACTCAAACTTAGAGGTCTCACCGGTCTGTTTTCTTGGTAGAAGTTTACATGTATACACATATAGATATATATACATATATAAGTGAGCTAAAAGTCACAGAAAATAATTGGCCCAATCATGATGTCACATTGGTGAGATAGGCAAAGATGAATGTATGGTGACTGATAAATACGTGGAAAGTGAATTGAAAGCTGAAACATCAAGGAAACCTCCTTGGGCAATAGTCAAGCAGCCTTTGAGGACTTTAGACGAGTGGCACTTTGAAATTAGTGGATGTGCTGTAAAGGGTTGGACACCAACATATTGAAGCGAAGGGAATCTAAACTAGTGGAAGGCGAGCTTTTTTTTTGCTTTACCGGTACTTTATTAAAATATATAAGACCTATATTAAAATATACAGGATCTATGATTTAGTTGAAAAAATTTATAAAAATACCGCTAATGAAAACATATTTTGATATTAGGTTTTTTTATTAACTAAAAACGCAATTTCATCTTGCGTTTTCCTTCGGATCCCTCCATTTCACTTGGGTTACACTAAAATAGGTATAACCGAAAACATAATTTCATATTGTGTTTTTTGGGGACACTAAAAACGTAATTTCATTTTGTGTTTTCCATTTACACTAAAAACACATTTTTATATTACATTTTCTTTTGGATTGCCTTTCCCAAATACCTGTTTTTTCATCCTTGGCTATCAACCCTGCACAACGATGCTTCAGCTCATACAATTGGCTTAATTGTAAATATTGTACATAGCTAACTTCCAAGACACACTATGTCTGCACATTCTTTGTCAATGGATTAAATGACCAAACATAGCATTGCCTAAACAGAATAGTCAATTTATATAAAATTAAGATCGAGACCGGACTTGTCCAAGAATTTTAATTACACCTTAGCCACCAGTGTAGGATAACCCAATAATTATCATATCAAAGAAATTACAATTCAAATCTAAATATATACTGTAACTGAGAGGGTTCATCTACAAACTCCTTACTGTCAATAAATGTTCACCAATATTCCAGGCAATTTAACATTACCAGGCAGGCAAGTAACTCTTCATGGCATTGTATTAAATACCATTTGAATCATTGAATACTTGTAGCCCTTCCAGCATGTTGGGCCTGGATCTTAACTTCAAGGGGTTCGACTTTGGCTTTAGAAGGAATCTCCATGCTATGGCTTCCTACACCAAGCAACGACACTGACAACAGGACAAAAAAAATTACAATTAAAATTATAATAAATTAATGTAACAATTGCACTCTGAGAACAAATAGCATTAGCTTCAAGACAACCAAATATGGCCCCAAACAAATTGATTATCATATTTAAAAACATAGATAACATACATATATATATTAAGTTAAGCACTTAATTTTCTAGGAAACACCTCTCTTAATCGACTACACAACCAAGTGTGGTTATCTCCTTAGTTACCCAGCTTGATTTTGCAATGAATATAACACTTAAAGGATGTCATATTGTAGACAAGCTACATATGTCTGCGAAGTTTGTAGATGTGAAGATAGATACAATAATGAGGGCATATCAAATCTGTTAAGACATATAAGGGTCTTTGTACTATAATTTTTTTATAACTAATAATAGGTTTTTATCATAACTACATGGCCTATAAGAAGCAATTAATGCTTAATGACAACAATACATAAACAAGCAACATGGTCATATATCACAGAGATTATTCTTATTCATAATGGAATCATCGGAAAAAAAAATCCTAGACTGAACACAAAAGTGTTTACCTCTATCGTCCAATGGCCCCCAAGCTTGCAATTGCTTATGTGCCTAGTGTGTCCCATAATTAGGCTTCTTCCTATTACGTGCGAGGTTTCTCCTTATCTCCTGCACCTGAGGTTGAGTTTACGATGCAGTTAGCACTGACTGAGACGGTGGGTCATCTGCCAACTGGACTGTAGGTTGTATCATCGGGTCAAAACGAGCCCTAGCCCTTTTTCGTCTGTATTGTATAAGAGGATGACCTACTGTAATGTCATTCTGTGCTGGAGGGGGTCGGAGTTGGTGGCGTAGCATGCAACGGCGGTGAATGAATAGTGTCCACGTCCACATCATCTATAACTATAGTGTAGTCATCAATACTAGCAAGTGGATGATGTGGATCAGCATCAGGTGATGGTGGCCTAGCAGAGGTCGATGGTGTCAATGTTGTTGTAGCATCCACAAGTCGATACTCCTCGTCTATGGCTTTGACCATCCTCCTTCCGATACTCTGCATCGTCTCTATCAAGCGACGGACCTCATCCCAGTCATTACAGTATAGAAGATCTATCGCTATTTGAGTGGCTCTGACCGTAGTGTCCACCTGTTAATATACATATTAACAAAATGATCTTAGATAAATATCACAATTTTAATGGTACTAAAGAAAATAACAATATCGATTATTTATTTAATAAATCGTAACAACTAACCAATATAGTCTTCGTAGTTGTAAAGGGCTGAGACTGATCAGGGGCACGTCTCGTAGCGGTCTAATAGGGCTCCTGATGATGGTCCAATACCATCGCATGTATTAATCATCCAGTGAAATCTGTCCCATAAATGGCTCAGCTATGACCACCCTATTACGACGGTCCTCCCACGCGGCAATATGCTCTTGATGGTAGACATCCCAGTGAGTCCCTGCGCGACCTCGTCGATCGACTGCATGTAAAGCGAGACTAGTGTCACATGTAGCAGGCTTCTCCTGTAGCATCCCAAACTGTTGCATGACCCGATCAGGGTAATACATCTCGAACACATCAAAACATATGAGTGGCACTCTAGCTCGCCAAATGAACCGGTCACCTGTAGGTATGGGAATATCAGTTGGGGATGGTTGCCACGTCATCTGTGATTCTGCCATCGAGTCCAACTGATCTCTGTACTCTCACAACGTCCGAGATGCCGTCAAAGTAAGCCTGGCACGCCACCTATATTTAAAATATTTAATATTAGTTGCATTCGTATTCATGTTAGAAAACATTAAAGGTAACTTAATGAACAACTTAATTAAAATATTTGTCATACATTCAAACCTACAGCTGTAGGTGTCTGCTGCTGATGGTGGGGGAGCGGGACGAACTGCCTCAGGTTCACCAACTCCTTCCTCTCCGAGAGCATCCTGTGCTGGGGGATCAATAGGCGCTACCCTTAGTGCAGGCTGTCGAATCAGAGGTCGGATAAGAGAGAACAGCTCCCATGCTTAGATCTGTAGTATCATGAGAGGACCTGAAATCTCCTTTTTATCTGGCTGTGATGCCCTACACATCTTGCGATACAGGTAAACTACTGCTACTGATCCCCAACTATACTGCCCAACATGCTCCAATCGCTCCAGTAAAGGCAGGTACATCAACTTAACCAAGTTACCTGACTTGTTTGCTAGCAAGCCACCCCTGATCAATAACAAAAGATTAGCACGTGCATGCTGTTGGACAACCTCCTCCTCTGCATCCTCTGGTAATCTAAGAAAGTGATGGATCAACCAGCTAATCCGTAAACGAGCACCACGAATAGCAACTGCAGGGGGCAATGCCAAGTAATCTCTCAACCATGTCAATCCACTCTGCCACAGTGTGCTCCTCATCTATGCCGATAACTGCAAGTCCATCAACTGACAAGCCTGCTATCACACTAATATCCTCGAGTGTGATAGTGCACTCCCCGCATCTCATGTGAAATGTATGCGTCTTAGGCCTCTATCGCTCCACCTGGCTGTGATCAAGGGGTGGTACAACTTAATACATCCCAGCCTGTAGTATCCGTATACCCCTGCCCTAATCATATACTGAACGACCCTATCATCTCTGGGTGTAAGACTAAGATCCCACATCAAGTGTTTGCTATTCCGAGCAGTAAGTATTATCTCATCCTGAAAGGACAGGAAAAAAACACGAATAGCAACATTAGAATATGTTTAATGCTAGTTAGGTAAGTATAATTGATGCAAGAGTAATATATGCTTAAATATTGAACAAAACTTACCACATTATCCCATATCTGTGAAGATCTATGTCTCCTTTGATGCTGCAGTACTGATGGATCATCCGGTCCCGGTGAAATGATCTCTGTCTCTAGGTCCATAACTGATATAGTGTTGTACACTATGTATTTAAGAATATAAATTAACAACACATAAAGATTGTTTAAAGTGGCATTCAAATGACGAATAAATATTGAGATTACATGTGCGATAGAAAATGTCATTCAAATTTCTTTCAAATTAATGATTACATATTCAAGATAAATTGTCATTCAAATAAGGCGGTTGATTAGGGATTACATATCCGATAACAAGATACCATTCAAAGAAGGAAAACATTACTAGTTACATATTCGATGCAAATTGTTATTACATAATCAAATTAAAAACACCATGAACTATCCCAACTAGCTTGGAAGTTTGCCGGGACACTTCCTCCTATTATGATCTTTCTCATAACAAATTCCACAACGCACTTTAGAAGCACTTTCACTCCTATCCATCTCATTGTGGATGCGAGTGGACATTGGTCTACCTTTCTTTCCCTTCAGACGGTCATCTGGAATAAACTTTGGAACATTTGGTTTTTCCCAATACTTTGGATCATGTAAGGGCTTAAAGGAAGAAGCATAAATACTTACATAAGCCTCAATAGAGTACTTTGGGGATATCATCCCCATCCAATCATAGTGTCGCTTCTCGTATACGGCAATGACATGTGAGCATGAGATCCTAAGATTACTCCATTTACCGCATGTGCACTGTTCTTCTTTCAAATTAACAACTTGGACATTGCCTCCTCCATTAATTTTGGTGTCCAGTGGTTATCTCATACACACTATCAATTTGGTTGAAACGCATTATACGATGGTTGCGAGCACGTTGTTAGAACTTCTCAACCAACTCTCGGACATTTGGGGATGTCGAACTCCAATCCCTTTACAAATGACCCCACTTCATTTCTATCACTGAAGCATGTCAATACTTTATCGAAAGTAAATTGAGCACACGCTGTAATAGGCAAGGCCCTAGCACCTCGCATTACATTGTTAAAGCACTCCGAGATATTGGTGGTCTTGTTTCCATATCTATGGCCCCCATCATGAGACATAGTCCACTTTTCCTTTAGGATCTCATTGAGATACTTCCATGCATCTTCGTTTAATTCTCTTATCATTTCCATCATTGCCTCGAACTTGCAAACCTGGGGGGTTTTGGCAGCATTTGACATCAACTGCCTAAGATGGACTCCGCTGAACTTCTTCTTAAAGTTTGCCTCCATATGGCGTAGACAAAACTGATGGGTTGTGATTGGATGTGCCCAGCCTGAATCGGGTGTACTAACTGCTGTTCTAATGCCTTGATGCCGATCTGAAATTAGGCATAGGCCGGGTCTATCTGGGGCTACATGTCTTCTTAAATTACGAAGAAACCAGAGCCAAGTGTCAATAGAATCCTCATCAACCACAGCGAAGGTGAGTGGGAAGATTTGTAGATTTGCATCGATTCCCATTGCAATAAGCAGCTTACCCTTCTATTTGCCATAGAGGTGTGTGCCGTCAATACTCACAATAGGCCTACAAAATTTGAAACCTTCAATGGAGGGTTTGAAGGCCCAGAAGATATATTGCAAGGTTGCAGTACCTACGATAGCTATAGGACGGTACATATAGTCAACAATGCTACCATGGTTGAATGTTTGAATCGCATGCAGAAATATTGGCAATTTACTATAGGATTCTTCCCAGTCACCAAATATGCTTGCAATTGCCTTTTGTTTTGCACTCCAGGCTTTGTTATATGAAATTTGATACTGATATTGTTTATTCACTATAATTGCTATCATCCTTACCGATATAGCTGGGTCTTTCTTCACTATATCCTCAATGTAAGATGCCATAAAACGAGAATCTAACTATGAGTGATCCTGATTCATTCTAGCGTAAACATAGCTATGAGGGCCCACATAAACGGTTATCTGCCACTGTTCATGTTTCTTCAATTTAGTTGCTCGCAATCGTCAATTGCAAGGTGTTCCCCTTCCAATCTTGTATTTAATTGCCCAGGTCTTCGTATCGGACTCTACAGTTTGGAACTGTGTATTGGTCATCAGTGAATAAGTCTTCAAAGCATTAATGAGGCCCACTTTCTCCTTAAATAGAATGCCAGTTCGAGGTTCTTGAGTCTTAGGGTCCCATTGTTTGCAACTAAACTTTGATATGGAACAGGCACTGCTAACCTCAGGCAATGTTTTAAATGCTAGCGAGTCAGGTTGATGCAATTCACGCTCTCCCTCATTTGATCATTCAGGGACACTAAAGTCGACATTAAGATCTACATCTCCATCAAAATCATCGAGATCCACATCTCCATCAAAATCTTGCCCAATAATTGGTTATCTTGAAGCTCAACCATTATTCCTTCCATACGTTGTAGCTCAGCTGAATCATTCCTTCACATTTGGTGCTGGTAATCAGCTATCTCTCGAACTGCATCCCATTGAGCAACATTTGGACCATTGTGATTGGGGTGGAACTTGAAAAATTATGTTCTCCTCTTGAGCTGGCTTCAGGTCGTACCTCTCTTTTAGGGATAACTTCGTACTCTAAGTACAAGTCGGTGTAAGACCAATTCAACTTCTTGATTCTTTCCATCATTGTCCGAATTGATTCATCATCATCCAATCTAAGCCTCCTTGAATGGACATTATCTCCAACTAGAAATGGATATCAACACAAAACTTTGATGTTCACCCAACCTTCTTCAACGCCCAGCACGGAGCACAACTTTGTGACTAATTCTGGGTAGCTTACACTCGGAAGTACCCGAATGCATTGCTCGTAGTCATGATCCTATGAGAATCCCTCCACCGTTGATATTATACTTCCCCCCCATTAACAAAATAATGACACGTAATCTTCGGCCATAATACCTTCAAGTACAAACAAAGTCTTCTCATTAGTTTAACTTATTACAGAAAGAGAAATATAATTTATGTACACCAACTATATGAGAGAAGTAATCTTATTTCCACTTTTCTCCAAAATCTCAATTTTATGGATTGCAAAAAACTTAAATAAAAAAACAAAATTGATTGCAAAAAGATTAATTAAAGTTATTAAAGTTTAAAAAATGATAAACTTTTCGCACTTCAAAAGTTACAAAATTGATAGTAATCTCGTATAATGATTCTAGTGATAGATTGCTATGAATTAACTAAAAGAAGACATGAAATCATTTTGACATTTGCTTGAGTTTCCAAAGGCCATTTCATAATCCCCATAAACAAAAATCTTAAAACTTCACAGTTCACTTTTATACAGAATTCCAATAAACAGTAAAGCATAACATTGACCCATTTTTACGTATGCTCAAGCTTATGAACCCATTTAATACTCCCATTCGGTGATGTTCTATGGCTTCATGTTTCATCCTTTGTAAAATGCAAATCCCAATAAAGATTGTAGCTCAATCCAATGGGAAAGAGAAATGCAAGCTAACTAGTTGCAAAAGCTAAATTAATGGGACTAACTACAAAGTTTAGGCCATTACAAGCCTATCTCCAAAAGAAACAAATATAAAATGGTCAACCCTGCTATCTACAGCAATTTGTGAAGAAATTCACCGAAAATCCACTTCATTATTAATTTGATCACTCTACTACCAAGATTAGACAAGGCAATAATGTTACTACTGTATGCACACATTGGCATAACAACTATGGTATCAACATTAACAAATATAGGATTCACAACTATACAAAATGCAACAGCCTTTAGAGATGTGTTAAATTCACATAAGATAATCTTCCACGCAAAAATGAACACAATCCATGGAAAATTTAGCAACTGTATTCAAATGAATCTTCTAGTAAGCATTACGCAGAAAATATTCAGTAACAATATTCAACAACTCATCGTTACACTCCAGGTTGAAAGCATTACGCAGAAAATAGCTTGAGGTAAAACGAACAAAAAACAAAAATCAAAAAACTTAAATTATAACAAAAACCTAAAATCAAAAGGGAGAAGGTGGACCACCCTCCGAAAATCAGAACAAATAAAAAAAATAACAAAATCAAAACAAAAACCTAAATAAAATTAGACCCGTTTACCCCAATCAAACACACAAAATCAGGACTTGAAATGTAACCAAAATCGTAATGTATACCTGTAGTGGTAGCGAGGTAGAGCAACAATAGGAGGAGTATCGGCGGTTAGATGGACGAGTGTCACCCGTGACTTCCAGACAGCGATCTTGGGTCTTCGGTGTCATTCGTCCACTTCGTCTAGAGCAGCAAACAGAATGTGAACCAGAAGAGTTTTTGAAGGGGTTATAAAACGTAGAAAACGTAGGATGAAAATGTGTTTTCACTAAGAAGGAAAACGCAATATCAAAATGCGTTTTCAGAGGAGGAAAACACAAAATAAAAATGCGTTTTCAATGTTGTAAAAAACTCAAGATCAAAATGCATTTTCATTAACGGTATTTTTACAAAAATTCTTTTAGCTGGACCACAGAACCTATATATTTTACTAAAATATTGGTGAAACAAAAAAATTCATGGAAGGCTGGCTCTCTATTAAAGTTGTTAACTTTAAGATTTGTTTTAAGGTCTGTTTGGAGTGGTGAAATTTATTAAAAATCACTGAAATTTTCTATTACACTTTTACGTTTTATTATCCTTTTAAATTTTAAAAAATGTTCAATATCTTTTAAAAAAAAATTTATGTAACTAGAATTCCGTTAATCAAATAGATAAATATGGTTTTGGGATATTAACGTGAACTTCTAAGTTATCGAATGACACCCATTTTTTTTATTTTTTTAATATTTTTTTGTATGTTGTCCCAACGGAAAGTACCAACTCATTTCGACCATTTTACACTAGCCAAACTCGTCGTGATGTGAATGGAGAACCATTTCGACAGTTTTTCTATTACTCCATATCGTCCAAACAGAACGGATCGAACCGTCCTGGCGGTCTACCAATAAATTTGGGATCTGATGTATATATTTCGGGTGAACCCACGAATAGCAAACAAAGAATCAAAATACGATCGATTTCTCAACACATGGCCACCAAAAATAATTGTAAAAAGAATCAAAATAAGATCGATTTCTCAACACATGGCCACCAAAAATAATTGTAAAACAACCCTAACACACATTCTCAATCATTTACGATGAGTTTAGAAAGAGGAGAAAAAACTCTATACTCGTGGATCCCCAATAGCCATAGGAGCTTCAAACGAAGGGAAATTAACAAAGAACCATAATTGGAAAGAAAGAAGAAGAAATACATTTCGATTCGGGCACGAGAAGATTGAACTGCGGAGTGGGTGTACTCAATATTTAGTCTTTACCAGCAAAAATATCATCTCATAAGCATGTTGTCATCCATTCCGTCTCAACGGTTTGAAACACGTTGGGATTTGGGACGGTTGTAGTAATGTTCCTCTATAAATTTTGTGATTTGGGTCATACGCACCAAATACCAAAAAGTTACCCAAAAGACATTTTTTTTTTCTGTTTTTCGTTATTTTTGGAAGCACCAAACAAACCCTATTTACTGTACTTTGGATAGAATGGCAATTATCAGCTACGTTTGAAGTTTTAATTTTTTTTATTCTAAAAAATTCTAAAATTTTTTAATTTTCTCTAATTAAATTTCATCACGTGACTTTTACATCACTTCAACAACACTAAATTTATTTATTTATTTATTTTTGATTTTTTTTGGAACTCTAAACGCTATCATCATTGAAATTATGAATTCGTCTAATTAAATTCAAATTAAATAAATTAAAATTCAATTAAAATCATTTAAAAATATAATTAAATGAATATAAGATAATATCTATTTAATTAACTAATTTAAATAAGTTAAATGATGCAAATCGATAAACAGTCGTGATAATAGCCTAACATATATAAGAGCTAGTTGGAAAATCAAATCACACCAATTTTTATAAACTTTTTATATTTTTTTATTAATTTTTATTATATATTACTTTTACATTTTATACTTTTCGTATATATTTTTTTCCATCTAAATACTCCCATAGCCTCTCCGATTTCAACTTTTTAACACCAGAAATCCTTGATGAATATTCTGGTGGAAAGAGGACCACCCATCAGATAGGACCAATACCTCGAAAAGAACCTACCGTAAACCATATATATATTTTTTACTTTCTTTAAATTCCTTTCCCAACTTTGATTGCTCGTCAATGTACAAAAGATGAATGAGCATACGACACAAGCCGCAGTGTATAAACACAAATGGATCATTAAAATTTAATTCAACGACGCCAACTTCAAAATCAATATCTTCGAACTCACCCGTTAAAAGTAATGTCAATTTTCCTTTATATTGTGATACGCTGGAGTTTCCCATATCAGACGGCACTTAAGTGAAGTGTCATACCACTGGCTTTAATTAGCTGTATGGATTATCACGCAACTCTGTTTCTTTTGTGTATGTGCATAAATTTGTATTTTATTTTAAATATTTTCATTTATGAATATATGTAACCTATGATATATGCTGTTTTCATTGCTTATCGAATGTACATATATTTGACATTATAAAATCCGAGTGGGACACAAAAAATAATTATTTTATTATTTTTCTTAAAATACTTAATTAAACAAACTTAAATTTAAGTAACCTAAATCTCTAAAATTACAAAATTGATCTTCTATCTTAAAATATTCTATGTATTGTATATTAAATTACGTATTGAACTATTGAATTAATTTTATTATGAATATTATATTTGCATATATATATATATATATATATATTATAATACTTAAGAATTTTATACTAACAGTTTTTCTGTGAATTTAATTCAAAATTTTGAGTATTAGTTAGTAATTTAAATTTTAAACACTATTTTGAATTTGATTTATTCATATTGGAATTAAATTGGAATATTGGAGACCTATATATAAAGAACATGTTACTCTTAGAGCTAAACACCACCTAATCCATATACCAATTTCTGATTGAACCAAATTCATGACCCATGAATGTGACCCATAACACGGTTGGATGTTCCTTTTCTTCTAAGCCTCACCGTTGGCTTCTCTTATAAACTTCTCAGTTCTCAGTTGGCTTCTTTTGTAAAGTTTTTCAAATTTTTTTTTAATATTTTCTATTTTTATTTTTATTTTTTTGTAACTCACACTCGTTTTTCTAGTAAGTTTTTTATTTGATTTTCCTAGTCAGTTTCTTAGATTCTTGTTATTCAATTTTTTGTTTTTTCAGAAATGATCAAATTTATCTTTTTATATTTTAAATTTCTTTCAAACTTTGAAGAACAGAATATCAAATTAAGCTCAAAAACTAGTTATTAAAAAGTTATTTTTTTTAAACCTCACTTTCTAGTAACTAGTTAATAATCAGTTAAGAAAAGAAAAGTTAAGGTGCGATGTGATATACCTGTTTTGAACCTATTTTTCTCACGTATTTTTAAAAATAAGAAAAACAGCTTAAAATATTTTTAATTACTCGTATTTTTAAATTTTATTTTAAAAAACAGAAAATAGATTTACACATATAATACAAAATGGGCATAAGTTATTTTAAGCATTTTTAACACAAAATAAAGAAAATCTCAAAATACGAAACATAGCAAACGTCAAATCAAATGCTTTTTCAATATTCTTAAAATATGAACTTTAAAAAAATAAAAAATATTAGAATAAAAATAGAAAATATAAATATAAATATAAACCAAATGTTCATATAGCGTTCCCCCCAAACTAAGGTTGGGTTTCAAAAAAAAAAAAAAAACTAGTTTTTTTAGTGTTTAGAATGAGAAAAAAAGTTGATTTTTTTAGTAGTTAGTTTTTAAATTTTTTATATTTAATATTTTCTTTCATGATTTAAAAAAAATTTAAATATAAAAAAATAAACTTGATCAATTTAAAAAATAAATAAAAAAACCAGTAACTAATAGCTAACTACGAGTCTTTTTTTCTCCAAATGAAAACTAAGCCTTAACTTTGCATTTTGCTTTCCTTGCAAGGGTCTCATTTTGCTTATCTTTTTTAAGCTTCACACTTAAGTTACATTTGTGAAAAAAAAAAAAACTGGTAGTTATGTTATCAATTATTAGTTTTTAATTTTTTTAAATAATTAAATTTATTTTTTTGTATTTTAAATTTCTTTCAAAATTTGAAAAATAAAAATATCAAATTAACATAAAGTTAAAAAATTAATTATTAAAAAATTATTTTTTTCTATTTCCAAATGTAAAAAATGTTTTTTAACCTTTATTTATGTTAATGTTAGTTTAACCTATCGTAAATCGAGACTATCAAGTTGAATGGAAGAGGGGGTTGAAGTCGATCCCCCGACTTCAATAGTTGCAGTCCCGTGGTACGAGGAAGTTGATCCCCTGACTTCAGTCGTTGCAGTCCTGTGGTACGTCGTCGTTTTGGTGGAAACACCATCGTATGATGGCTGTGTTTTTTTTTTTTTTTTTTTTCTCTTCGGGAGGCAAACTGATAGTGTGGGTGCATTGAGTGTTAAAATAAGAAAAGCTTATAAATAAAAACAATTAATTTTTAATTTGATTAAGTTAGAAAATAAAATAAAATAAAAATATTTTA
>QLOD02000017.1:34028-44200 GCA_003260245.2 Sideroxylon spinosum | reverse complement strand
ATTAAAGTTAAGTTTATGTCAATTTATAAAGAATAATTATGTATCTTTAAATTATATATAAAAACAGGAATTTTTAATTCCCTCAGCCTACGTCGGAAGATAAAATTTTCTTTTTTTTTAATTTTTGTGTTTATGTGTTTAATAAAATATCAAAAATTATCAATAATTCTATTTAAGTTCTGTTTAGACTTTAGAGTGATGAAAATTATTGAAAAATATAAAAGTTTTAAAAATTATTAATTTTTTATTACATTACGTAAATTATAAATTTATAATTTTTATCAAATTTTATTATTTTTTATCACCACAACGAATAATCAAAAGTTGATCGAGTCAAGACCGGATGAAGTCATGCCCATGGTCGGGTCATATTTACATGCCTAGTCCAGTTCCCCATTCGCTTGGCATGTGCCATCCACACGAAATCAGAGGAGGGGAGACTGCCGCATGGGTTAATCATAAATGTTGTTAAAATAAATCCAAAAAGGCGTTATTTTGAGGACTCGCACTAAATCTTTTTCTCAGGTTTGGTTTTTTAAAAAAAAAAACCAATTTTTTTATTAATTAGTTACTAATTAATTACTAAAAAAATAATTTTTTAATATTGAAAAAAAAGTTAATTTTTTAATAATTAACTTTTTAATTTTTTATTAAATTATGATGCGTTTGGTGCAAAATTATTTACTAAAAACCTCTGTTACACTTTTTATTTTATTTCTCTTCAAATTTCAATAAAAAGTGACATATCTATCAAAAAAATAACATAACTTTAATCGAATGGAAAAAAAATTTTCGGAGATGTCAACATGAATCGTGTGCTACAAAATGACACCAACTTTGTTTTTTTTTGGTTTAGTTTCTGCATACTGTCCAGACGAAAAGTACCAAACCGTTCGACGGTTTGGCTACTACTGAAACCCATTCTGACGTGATTTGAACTCCATTCCGACGGATTGGTCATTGGTCTAAACTGTCCCGATAGAACTACAAAACTGTTCCGACGGATGCAGCACTGCCACAAACTGTCCTAATGAAGGAGTCGGACCGTCCCGACAATGCATCAAAAATTGGGGTTTTGAGGAAGACGAAGTTCAGGCCACGCGACGAAAGTCTAACATTGAACCAAAAATAGGCTCGATTTTCCCACAAACGCCCATCAAAAATAGCTATAAGAAAGTCCTAAACCCATTCGTCAACCATTCACAAGAAAATCAGAGAAAAATCTCTAAACCCATAGATCTACCATAGATAATACGAGTTTCAAACATAGGAAAAATTAAATGAAAAACGCAAGTAGAAGGAGAGGAGAAAAATTCGAGCACGAGAAAAATGAACGGCGAAATGGGTGTCTGCAATGTTGGGTCTTCGCCCAAAAAAACTCTGCAAAGTTACAATGTCTTAGCAGAATCTTCAAACCAATCGTCCTGACGGCGACCAAACCGTCAAGGCGGATTCGGCACTGTTCCTCTCCAAAATTTATGATTTGGGTTAGGCGTACTAAACGCCAAAAAGTGAATCAAACAATATTTTTCGTTGTTTTTCGTTGCACAAAACGGACCCTTAATGTTTTTGTGATTTAAAAAATATATTAAATATAAAAAAATAAATTTAATCATTAAAAAAAAAAAAAAAACTAGCAAAACCATGCCAAACGGAGCCCAATTCACAAAATTTACAGGAAGGATAACCGGTACGCCAGAGGAAAGGATAGGGTGAGGTGAGGTGATGGTGGCAATTAATGTTCTAAAGGGCGGTAGCTCTCTCCTGCGAAGTTGTGGCGGTGGTGGTTGCCCCGTCCTTCCAACGCACTGCCGCCGGTTCAATGGGAACGGAAATAGAGTTGGGAAGTGGGAAATGAGGGTGGGTGGTTGGCCGCTGTATCGTTCTCCTAATTCTATTTCCCTTCCCAATAGTACTAAATGTAAGAGTAAAGCAAGAGCATTGGCAAGTCGAGTGTTCTGCTGCACAGCCTTTCAGAATGCGGCGGTGGGTCCTTCTTCTTCTTCTTTGCCTCTTCCAGAAACACCATCGTCGGAATCGTCTCCCTCCAAATCCGATGATCATCATGTCATGATAAAGAATGCAGCGAACACGCTCGATATAAGGGTTGGACGTATCGTAAGAGCCTGGAGGCACGAGGAGGCCGATTCCCTCTACGTTGAAGAGGTCGATGTCGGCGAGCCCCAACCCAGAATCATCTGTAGTGGCCTTGTCAACTATATTCCGCTCGACCATCTTCAAGTATCTCTCTCCCTCCCCCCCCCCCCTTTCAAAATTTTCTTATTACCCCCTCTTTTGTTTTCCTCCCTATATCTGTATCGTGAAGTGGTGATAGTCACTAATCATTGTCATCAGTGACCAGATGAAGGGAATTTAAACCTTTTAGACTACTTGATAATAATTGAGTAGGGTTTGCTTGGGAATTTTTTTTTTCGTAGATCCATTCAGGATAGGACTTGGAAGCAGCGCGGATGAATTTTTCAAGCCTCTTTATGGTGCGGAGATTTTTATTTTTTGGGGCAGAAATAGTATTGGTCAGTTTTCATTGGGGTTTTTCACCACCTTTTGCCTGAAGGTGTGGATCAATCATTCACATGGTGGGCTGCTTGGAAATCAATGGGCTACTTAAGTCTTACAACTCTGGACCCCGTGGTTGACGGGACTGTATTATTGGATTCCATCCTTCCTGTTGATAATGTGGGGAAGAAGGGGTTTTCCTATTCAATTTGAATTGCATGTGTTGAAAGGCAGAAGAATTTGTGGATGATCTTCTCCTTCAATTGAGGTTGTTCAGGACCTTTGGTATTTGCTTTTATCTAAAAGCCAACCCCACCCCCCCCCCCCCAACACACACACACACACACACACACAAATTTTTTTTTTCCCCCTAGTGGGTTATGCCAAGATCTATCCCTTGAGTTCTATGAGAGTTCCAATCGCGCAGGAGATGCTGTGCAAAGAAGGTGAAGTGAGCAGGAATGGTGGTACCTTTAATGTTTGATGTGTTGTGCCTGGGGGGAGAGGAATTGTTGTGCCTTTGAGCATGCAGCAAGGACAAAACATTGAGTGAAGTTATTATCTATATTTTCCAATTTTGGCTCAGTGGAAAGCTAGGAGCACTAACTTATCATCAAGGTTGTGGTATCCGTGTCAGATTTAATTGGGACACTAACACATGATGGACTCACGCTAGAACATGTGTGCAACTCACTTTTGGCCGTCTGATAATTTTATTTTTTCTTTTGTTAGGACACGTGTCAAATACATCACAGACTCATTTTGGATACGTTGGTCTTCCTTAGAATACATGAACGTCTTAAGTGGGATTGGCATGTCAATAAAATAAATTATAAAATAAAGTAAAAGAGCCTTGTTTGTTATTTTGTATTTGGATGATTTGATGAAATGTAATAACATTTTGGTTTATAGTTCCATAGAACAATGTTTTGTTAAAATGATTATTTAGTTATCATTTTGGATGAAATTTAATTATTATCTGACTTCTTTATTGACTTCTAAGCTACAAAATAGAGTTGTTATTGTTGTTATTATATTGTGACTTCCTTGTTGTCTTTAAGCTATCAAATACACGGTTTTTAATTTTAGTTAATATTATACTGCATTATTACTTTTGTATTTGAATAAAGTATTAATATATTTATGATTAGAGGCCTAACTCATTATTTCTCATCCATCGAACACATACATAATTGGCAGAAGTTACTTGTCTCATGCACTCTATACAGCCTGCAGAGCAGCCCTGGATCTACCTTCTCTCTTGTTATGTCATAAAAATCCTCAGAAACTACGTGTTTTCTTTTTTATCAAGCCTTTTCTTTTTACCATAACTATGCATAATCAACTATAATAAAGCTCTCTTAGTGCTTCATTGCATTAATATAGTGCCCACTGTTTGTAGGAGTGTTCATTCTGATTTTGCACTGTTGTCTATCTCTTCTTACAGCGACGATTGTGTCTAGCTTGACCTGTCCCTTGCAGTTATAGTGATGGGAATTGCTTTTTGGCAAATTAGTTTTGAGTTTAAGAAAGGTAAAGTTGCCGATAGATAGGATGAATTACTTGGTCATTCTTCTTTTTGCACTGTTTCGTCTCTCTCTCCTTATGGCAAGGATGTTTCTAGCTTGATCTGTCCCATGCAGTTATATGATAGGAATTGCTTTTGGCAAGTTGTTTTGAGTCTAAGAAAGTTAAAGATCTTTCAATGACTGCATTCTTTGTGACAACATGGGTGTGGGAGAAATGCTTGGATACGTTAATAAACTTATGAGACGTTATTTATTGATTAAAAGATTGAGTGGTTGTTTCCTTGTCAGCTTTGGGTATCGAGCTGAGAATTTCTCCTAAAAATCGTGGTCCAGACTTCAATACATCAAATCCGTGATATATAGGATAGATTACACTATTTTCTTTTGGTACTTCTTAAAAAAAAAAAAAAAAAATTAGACATACCTTTTGACTAAAAAATATTGTCATGTCTTCCAAAGGTGCATTGATATATAAAGGAAACATGTACTTTCCATTTCTCAACCCTCCTTACAGAGAGTCTATTAGAGTATCACCGTAACTAGCTAGGCCTATTATGTAATTCCCTTTATGTTTATGGACAGTGGTGTCCAGTTGTTCTTTGGTCTTGAAAATGTAAGGCGAGGGAGGAGGGATAATTGAATCTCTTCAAACCTTTCTTTTTTTCTTTCAACTTATAGTTAAGATGCCATCCTTGTGCATCAAATTTTTAGGTTAATAAGGGATTTATGTTTGAAGCCACATTGAAAGTACAATTTATTTTAAGAACTATAAATTTTAAAATTGATTCTTTATAGAAACCCACTTGGAATCCATTACACAATTTGTAAGTGTGTTACTGTGTATCTTTGTTTTAATATATCATTCTAAACACGCTCATTCTCCTTGTGCTAGAGTTTGTGCCTGCTCTAATCATATCAACACAAGGGAGAGCATGCCACATTCCAAGAGCATATATATTCATTGTTGCTCTATTTTTCAATCTTGTATAATTAAAGAAGATTATTAATGCTCTGTTTGGTAACGTTTTTGTTTATATTTTTTTGTTTCCAAAAAAATGTAAACTTACATAGAAAAAAGTAAATAATAAAAATGTGTTTTCACTCTGTTTTTTTTTTTTTTTTTTTTTCTGTTTTAGACATTTATGCCAATTTTAATGCATTATCCATTTTTGTTGCATCATATTAAAATAAATTATTTTATTAAAAATAATTTATTAAAATAATTTTTTTATTAATTTAATTTAATTATTAATGATTAATTAATTTGAAGAGGAGCCTTGGCGCAACGGTAGAGTTGCCGCCGTGTGACCTTGTGATCACGCGTTCGAGTCATGGAAACAGTCTCTTGCAATGCAGGGTAAGGTTGCGTACAATAAGCCTAATATGGTTCGACCTTTCCCCGGACCCCACATAGGTGGGAGCTTTGTGCACTGGGCTGTCCTTTATTAATGATTAATTAATTTAACTTAATAATTAATTTAACTTAAATTTAATAATTTAATTTAATTGATAATTAATTATTAAATTAAATTTAATTGTTTTATAAATAATATTAAATATATTTTATTAAATTATTTTTAATAAATATCATAATTAAATTATTTAGATTATTATGAAATATATGTTAGTAAATAATATAATAAAATTATAATTAATATATTTAATATTTACTGGATTAAATGATATAATAATTATACTCTATTCAATTATTTTAAATAAATAATATAATTAAATTAAATTAATATGAAATATATTTTTTAAATTCTATAAATTTTTAGAAACTAATAAAATTAAGCATTTCATGAAAATAGAAAAAATAATAATTATAAACAAAATTATATTTCCAAACGCAGTTTCAGCTTTTATTTTAGAAAGAAAAATGAAGAAGGAAAATATAAAATAGAAAATATAAATAGATAAATATAAACAGAAAAACGACAGTGTTACCAAATAGGTCCTAAGTATTCAATGTCGTGCAAAGAAGATTGACCTCTCTTGTTAGATATTTTTACTTAATCTTTTTCAATTTGTTCCATTGTTTTCAGGAAGTATATTTTACCTTATGGTTTAGGAATAATGCCAAACAAGAATTGAAAAAAAAAAAAAAAAATTTAATTCAAAATTGTAGTATTTAGAACAAATGTTTGTTTTATTAGTAAGACTAATTTGCAATAAAACCTTTTGTTTGAAATGGTTTAAAGTTGAAAGGGTGATATTATGATCATGTGATATCAGAACATTGTATTGACATGCAGGACAAGATGATAGTTGTTCTTGCTAATCTGAAGCCAAGGAATATGCGTGGTGTCAAGTCATTTGGGATGCTTATGGCCGCATCTGATGCATCACATGAGAATATTGAGCTTCTTGTGCCTCCTGAGGGTTCATTTCCTGGTGAAAGGATATGGTTTGGCTCAACAGATGAAAAAGAGAACCTGCCAGACACTGCCACACCAAACCAGGTAGTATTTCAAGAAAAAATTCAAAATTTGACTGCTAAAAAGAAACATAATATTTTTAAATAAAAAAGAAAGGGGAAAGCAGTGAAGATTAAAAAAAAAAAAAAAACGACAAAGTATTTTGTTATCCATATTATTTTATTTCTGCAACAAATGTGCCTGCATTGATGTATTCTTATTGATCGAGAAAATAATGATAATTTTGTAAGAGGGTGCGTTGTTATGATTTTCATTTTAATTATCACGTAAATTGGGTTGATGAGGCACAGAATTTAGATTATCTTTGCTTTAGAAATAGAAGTTAATAGTTCTGTCTTTTAGGCATGGGGAATTTTCCATTAGTATGTTAGATATTAGCTTACTTGAGGTTTTTCTAGCCTACGAAAATGATTAGGTTATCAAAAGGTTGTAAGAAAGTCTTTGTACTAGTGATCCTAAATGTCGTGCCTTTGTTTCTTCCTTTGTGTTTGTCCCATACTGTTGGAAAGAAGCGCTTACTTATCTGATATGGAAATAAGCTATGGTAAAGGAGATGAAAGCCTTCTGCAAAATGAAACTTGGGAGCAATCCTCTATTCCGAAAGGTAAGCGACCAGTGGGCTGTAAGTGGGTTTTTACGATTAAGTGGGTGCAGATGGGACGGTTGATATATATGAAGCAATGTTGGTTTCCAATGACTTTTCTCCAACTTATGGCATCGGCTATCACAAAACCTTTTGTGCATGTGATAAAAATGAATTCTATTTGTGTTGGCCATTACAGTTTTTTGGTGTGAAGTACGCATTCTTCCATGGTGATTCGCAGGAGGTGTATATGGACATGTGTCCGACTATATGAATTAAAACAGTCTCTTAGATCTTGATTTTGAAGATTTTTTAAAGCTATGTTGGGGTTTGGATGCAAAGGTATGCATACCATCCTATGTTAATTGTTCACAATTGTGGTAAAATTGTACTCAATTGTATATGTGGATGATAAAATAGTGATAGATAATGATGTAATATAAATAAATCACCTTAAAACATGTTTGGCTAAAGAATTTGAGATGGATTTAGGCCCATTGAGGTACTTTCTCTGTGTTAGAATTATTAGAATGTTCTAGAACAATTGTTATTATGAGTTGTGAGGATTTGAGGGATTTGATTTAATTTGATTTGATTTGATTGATTGTATTTCCTAAATTAGTGTAAGTATATATACCATACGAGGTAGAAGAGAACTTTCATCTCTGTTGAAACTGTTAGATGTTGTTCCACATCGACCCGTAATAAAAATCACTCCCCCTATATAAAGATGGACGTCCCTCAACTTAACACCTAGGTTTTGAGGTTGAGGCCCCTACTCTTATATGTTGTTGGGCTCTTTAACATGGTATCAGAGCGGGTTTTTAAAATTGGGCCTCACCAATGTTCACGTTGAGCCTATGTGCATGCGGGCCAACGTGAGGGGGCTGTTAGATGTTGTCCCACATCGACCTTTAATAAAAGTCACTCCCCCATAGAAGAGATGGACGTCCCTCACCTTAACACCTAGGTTTTGAGGTGAGACCCATACTCTTGTATGTTGTTGGGCTCTTTAACAAAAACCAATTGTCTCTTTTTCTTCTATGGATTGAAGTTGCTATATCAGATAAGAGTATCTTCATTTCTCATAGAAATTGAATCTTGGTACCGCTTTTGGATACATAGATTTTAGGGTATATGCTAAGATTCACCAATTGTGGTTAATGAGAGATGTGGTAGTGGTGTAAGTGATAGTGTTGATAAGATACACCTGAGACTTCTAGGAATGTTGACATATCTCTCCCATACCCTACGAAATTAATGTTACATGGGTTTTTCTATTTCCTCTAATCTACCCGTGTTTGTCAAATATGATAGAGGTAAGGATATAGGATACGTGCTGGACTCCCGTACCAAAATCAAACACTTGGATCCTTGAATTTGTAATAATATTTCATGAAGCAGTGGGTCAAATTTGATGAAAAATAAAAATCATTTTGCCTCAAATTTTTTTTTTTTTTAATTTAAAGTACATTATTGAATAATAGTAGTTTTATGTCAATACAGGCTGACAACATGTCCATGTATTAGCAAACCTT
This sequence comes from Sideroxylon spinosum, assembly GCA_003260245.2. NCBI lineage: Eukaryota > Viridiplantae > Streptophyta > Magnoliopsida > Ericales > Sapotaceae > Sideroxylon > Sideroxylon spinosum. Next base: position 35,595 of record QLOD02000017.1, on the reverse strand, counting down.
GGGGTTAGCCTGGTGGAGAAGGGTTGCTGACAAAACTAGGGTTTGAACCTCCCTAAGGGGGAGTCCACATGGATTTTTCATGTGCTTACTTGACACACATGGTTTGTAGGCTATTGTGTGGGTCTGATGGGTTTATCTAGTGCACATCCAAGGTATAGTGCCGTCGTGCTCCTACCATCATTAAAAAAAATGTCCAACTTTGGTTACAAATATTCTGAATTTAAGATTTGAAAAGTCCAACACTGGACATACACGTCCACTCGATACTTGAGCCCATCTAACATAGTGTCAAATATAGCATATGCTATTATGGTTGGTATTGAGTTTTTGTTTTATCCTCGAACCGTGCAGTTCACATTTCAAGATATTATAAAGTTGCTCTAGGAATTGGAATCTTATTATTTTATTATGTTCGCTTGATGTTGTCAGCATGTACTCGTACAAATTGTGTAAGTTCAGTTGATGATAGGAGATCTTTCTATGGTTATTCTAATTTTGGGAATCAACAAATTAAGAAACAAACTGTAATCGCAACGTCTAGTGCGGAGGTTGAGTATAGAGCTATGGTCTTTGAATTATTATTGTGGTTTTAGACGAAACTCAGATTTAGTGAAATCAAGTTTTCAAACATATGAATTTGCATTGTAATGACAAGATTGCCACAGAACTAAGCACGTCGATGTTAATGCACTAACTGAAGGGGCAGTATCAAGTTGAAATATAGGAGCACAGTCAATGCCCTTAGTATAAATAGAAGATGCTAACAGAGATAATCCTAATTTTTGGTCTTCCCTTACTAGCTGTCATTGTGCCTTTCAACCTATCCTCCCTTCTTTTCCTTTATCTCCATTTTTTTATCTTTATTTCTTGAAAGAGCCTATATAAATTGATAGCAAAGGAGTTGATTTTAAGAATGAAAAGTCCTAAATAGAATATTATCTGAATCTTAGAATACTTTTTTGCTGAGTGTTTTCAAATTCTAGATTTTTTTGGCGTATGCTATATTCAAAAGTGAAGTGCTAGTGTTAATAATCTAAAAAATCTTTTGGTGGTTAACGATGTTCTAAACTCGAGTGGAATCTAGTGGTTAATTTGTAAACATCACATTAGAAATGCTTATTATCATTTTGACTTTGAATTTTTTTCCATATATCATCCAAAGTGATTGAGGTTTGGGATTAAACCAAGGAAGTGGATATTTTGGTTTATTTTGATATTAAAATTTTTGTACTTGAGAATTGTTCTCCTCCTGGTTTTTTCAAGTCACTAAGTGGTTTGAGACAACATGGTCCTCTATCTTTGTGATGTAGGACGAAAGAGAATAAAGCAAAGAGATAGAAATAAAGAGAGAAAAGTTTAAGAGATAGAGAAGAAAGAAGAAGAGGGGGAGGGAGAACAGGCCACGGGGTCTTCAATAACTCAATTTTTCATATTCATCAATAATCTTTAACCCTAATAATCTAAAGCCTTTAAATAGGCTAATACATTCCCAAAATTACTAAAAATAAAGCAAAATCAAATATTGCAACAAATCCTACCTAAAATAAATTCGAATAAAATCTTCCCT
>QLOD02000017.1:3890-32683 GCA_003260245.2 Sideroxylon spinosum | reverse complement strand
TGAACTTGTAAGTGTTTGAAGAAAACAAAAAGTGGACCAACTTGTAGGAGAGGTTTAAGTATAGGAAAGACAAAATCCACAGAAGCACCAAAGGTTTTGGGCATATTCTTCAACTCGATAGTACCAATAGGGACCTCAGTAATATCACTGGAAATCGGTGCCTCATCAAGAAAAATGGCTTCAGTAGTAGCAACAATTTCATCAAGTGGCTTGTCCACGATTTGGTCATCATCCTCATCATCTGAAAAATAAAAATCATCAGGATTAGGCTCATAAATCAACTCTTCAATTTGATCAGCATTAGGCTCTCTGTTCACTTCAAAATGGTTGTCATTAGATTCGTTAGAACAGAGGTGAATAGGATTGTTCGGCCCATAGCATTCCTCCCATGTATTTAACCGCGCGTTCAGTCTTTGAATGGCTATCCACGTGTTCAGTTTTGAATGGTTTCAGTGACGACTGCTAATTGGTCTTGCATTGTTCGAATGGGGAATCGGAACTGCGTTAGTGGACTAGAATCCACAAAAATGAACCGAGAAGTGATCTGAGTATTCTGGATTTGGTCGGAGTTCACCGAAAAAGTCGCCGGAGTTCGCCAGAAAGTCGCCGGAGGTCGCCGGGTCACCAGTGAGTTCGCAGGAGGCAGGTGAAGCCGCTGATGGGGTTCGCCGGAGGTAAATATTGTTAGGATTATGTGAAAACGTATTTAAAAGTTTGATGGCGCGTAGGGGCGGTGGCTACTGCGGCTGATGCTGCTACTGTGGCTACCGTTTGTTGGTTTAAAATCTTAAAAAAAAAAAAATATGGTTTGAAAGATTTTGGATAGATTATGAGCGTCACACGAAGGGTTAGGGTTTTGAACTACAATAACGGCTAGGGTTTCGGATTGTGAATGTGACTAGGGTTTGAGGTTCTTTTAAAAGTAATTAAAATACTGATTTGACGAAGGGATCGGGGTTTCACTCTGATACCAAAATTGATGTAGGACGAAAGAGAATAAAGCAAAACGATAGAAATAGAGAGAGAAAAGTTTAAGAGATAGGAAAGAAAGAAGAAGAGGGGGAGGGAGAGCAGGCCACGGGGCCTTCAATAACTCAATTTTTCATATTCATCAATAATCTTTAACCCTAATAATCTAAAGCCTTTAAATAGGTTAATGCATTTTCAAAATTACTAAAAATAAAGCAAAATCAAATATTACAACAAATCCTACCTAAAATAAATTCGAATAAAATCTTCCCTATAATAAAATAAATCTTTAATAAAATTAGGTAAAATCCTAACATGAAATCTAATATTGATAAAAATAAAATCCTAATAATTTGGTTTCCGCATCACTTTGCTTTTGTTCATATTTTGTTGTGGGGACTTTTAGTAGTAGGCTAATTAGCAAAGCACTTTCTTCACCCACACATGTTTATTAAGGTGTGGCAAGCCCTGCTTACTTTTCATCATCCTCAGGAGCCGATGTGGCACATGGCTTAGAGGGAATGCCCTAGCTATCCCTTGCCCCCCTTTCAGTATACCCGGGAAATAGGTTTAGTGATTTGCCCAAGTGATAAAGAAAGAGACACCGTGGAAAGAGAATAGTGATAGCCGGATATGATGGGAGCAGATGGCTCGAGTTTATGGAAAGACATTAGAAAATTTAGTATGGTTTCATGAGATTTGTTATTTTTGAATTAAGAAAAGGCGATGATTTTGTGTTAAGTTTTAGACCCTTGGCATATGCACCATTGACGTCATCTCAGCAACCTAGTACAAACACGATAAAATGCCCCTTAGATTCACCTCTTTTACTCGGGACATTCAATGTTCACCTCTCATTCCCTTGGGTGACTCGCTGAGTGCTTAGAGCAGTTGTCTCCTCCTTCCTGGAAGGAGACGCTCGCCCTACATGGGTCCATGAGCTCCTCCTTCATACACACAATTGTTCTTAGCTAAACTAACTTTTCAAGAGGGCTAGAATGGGGTTGCCTAAACATCGATGCTAGTGATGCAAAAGAGGAAGGGATGAATCTGAAACTGCTTGAAGAGCTTTGCTAGAAACTTAGGATAGAGTCCATGACATTATCCACAAATTATGGCCCACCATGTGCTATATCACTTCCAATCAGTTGCTCTGTCTTCAACTTCTGAAATAATTTCAACAATTTGTTGGAGAAAAATGTTATGCTTCAGGAATTTGTCAAGTTCTTGGTGGATAAAGGAATTGTGGGCTATGATATTATTCAGTTTTTGTGTTTTCAAAGGACGTGGTGGGATCTGATAGTATCCAGTTCTGGTGTTTCCAAAGGACTTGAAGATTTATTAAGTTTTTTCATGGGGCTATAGAGTGGGTTGGAGCAAGAGGAAGACTTGGCAAGTAACTCCTTTTTGTTTATTTTGGTTGGTTTGGAAGGAGAGAAATAGAAGAACAATTCAAGGAATAGAGAGATGGCCTGACATATATTGAAGGGCTTTTCTTTATCTAGCTTGTATAATTAGGTAGTACGGGGAGTGAAGCCAGTTTTGTACTCTTTGCTTTTATTTGCTGATAACATGTCAATTTGACTGTTTGTAAGTTGGCATAATGTTAATTCCAACTATTTTCCTTTTATTTAACAATATTTGCTTTTAATTATTCCAAAAAAGAAAAAAAAGAAAAAAGATAGAGGTAGCAGGATGACAAGGCGGCCACGTCAAAGCACAATGCATACATATGTTTAATCTTGTTTTTATGTGACCATAGAACATAGATTTGATGAAAATTTGGCGACTAATTTTTGTGTTTGGCTTTTGTCCCAATTTAACTGGGAACTTATTTCGTATTTTAGTTTCCTCTTGTCCCCCAATTTTACGCTTTTGCATTTTTTTTCACCTTAAAAAAATGTTATTCAATAAATTGCAGATTCAGAAGAAAAAGGTTTGGGAATTGGTCCAGCCTCATCTCAGGACGGATACATCTTGTGTTGCTGCACTTGGGATGCATTTCATGCGAACATCAGCGGGTGTGGTGAGATGCAGATCTCTAAAAAATGCAATGATATCGTGATCAAACGGAATTAATCTTTCCGGTTTTGGTGTCTTTTGTGGACCAGCTTTTGGAATGTTGATGTCGTACTTAGTGTACACTTCAATGTGATGAGGTTCAAGATAACTTGGTTGTCTTGTCTCCTTTTGCCTTGTTGGATCTTTGTAATTCTTTAAGCGAGATTTGTACTCAAAGCTGACTTTTTTTTTTTCTTTTTTCTGTTCAACTACTCAAAGCAGACACTACCTTACATTGAGTGATCTATATCACGATGTGCACCTCTTTACATGTGGGCAAAATCTTACCACAATGTGTCACTATTTTCTTTGTTATGCAACCCCCATTGATAGTTAGAAGTAGATACCTGTAAGGCTCAGGTTGGCATTTTTTATTTTATTTTATTTTATTGGAAACATTCATCACAAGTACAATGCAGTTACATGCAAGTATTGAAGGATATAATCACGATTGATGCAATCACAATGTATGCAACGTTTCAGTGGAAGAATGTTCTTGTGATTAATGTTTTAATTAAACCATGCACAGACGTCCTACCCATGTTTCCAAAAAAAAAAAAAAAAAGGTCAACCTTGCATTCCACTTACAATGGAGTAGACTTTGGGGACGCCATATAGGTCTTAAAATTGTTACAGCTCATCTTTATTTATTTTTAATTTTTTTTTTTTTTTTTGAAAAAAGAAAATCTCTTCGCCTACTTGTTTTAATGAGTAATAATAAATCCGCTATAACTTGAAGGAGTTATGTTCTTAAATGCATGGCAATAAGAGGAATATACTCCAGCAAGTATGAATCACAATAATCATAAGCCATATCTGAAGCGAAGATCTTATTTCAATGGCTTTGGTTGTATATATGAAAGTAAGATGACCACGGGGTAGGAAAAAAATCCTCACAACTCAGAAATCTTTAAAGGGACAATTACACTTGCAGCTTTTAAACATTTCAATCAATTACACTCACACCCCATGGAGTCTCAAAAACAACGAAAGAACCCTCTAAGGGGCCGATTGGATGGAGCAAAAGGCCCTCTCCAAAACTTTTATCCCCTTGTAAGTGTGGGTTCCATATTTTTGCTAATGTTTGGATAACAAAATTTGCCCCCCTCTTAGCTTTCCTCTCCCATTAACTTCCGCCCCTTGGGGGATAATTTTTGGGCACCCCAAAAGCTAACCAAAAGTTATCCTCTTTGATACTCTTGTTTTTGACGTTTTTAGCTATCGTTAACAGTATTGTTAATTTGATCAAAATAAATATAATAATAATAAAAAAATAATAGATAAACCAATGAGTCAAAATAAATATAATTAAAAAAAATTGGATAATCATCAACCATTCAAAAGTACATATTTAAAAAATTTTTTTAAATAAATTTATAAAAAATTAAATTTTCAATGAAATAAATAATACAACTTCAAATTGTCTAAAAATAATTAAATAGAGTTGGTTTTATAATTTAATATTTCATCTAATGGGTAACAAAGCTTGGGATATCACAAGGGCAAAAGATTCAAACTAAGTCAAAAGTTACCTCCTCCATAAATATCACATCAATGTGAGCCAACCCTCTAAAAATAATACCCCATCTAAAACTTATTTCCTGAAATTTTTGCACTATCCAATCGAGCCCTAAAGAAAATGCAAGTGAGCAAAGAATAATGAACATCAAACCATGCTATTTGAAATTGAACCTACCCAACAACCACATCTGAAATTACATTACTCCCAATCTTCATTTGATATGTCAAGAAACTCAACATCGCCATCATCAAACATAATCTGTGAAGGGTGGGAAGAAACCAATAATTATTACATAAATAGATCGTTTTCCATTAATGAACGAGACAAAAACTTGCCCTTACCAAATGTTTCGTAGTATTCTTATCAAACCGTTTAATAATCCCAAAGGACCTGGAATTAGCATGAATGAATAAGAATTTAGACCCCAATAATAAAGAAAAGATGCATCATAAAATAGAAAAACAGTAAACTGTTAGCTGTAACTTGTACAGTAATATTTTAATTTCCAACTAATTTTGTATTGCGAACAATTGGTTGGCGAAGAAAAGGGGGAATGCCGGACCTAAAATAAGGAATTTAGTTTAGTGCTTGAAAAAGCACTAAACGTCAAACATTCTAGCGATGAATCACCTGCCTTTCAAGTAAGCATTCTGGTTTCAAATTTGCAAACCACAAGTTCAAAATTTGTCTTTCAAGCAAGCATTCTATTGTCATATGTCTGCAAAACCATGATTAAGGTGTTATAAGTTTCTTATTATCAATAAGTGCAATTGTGTAATTCTGGCACTCCTCATTTTCTAGTATAAATAACATCAGGCTTAAGAGGCTAATTAAGGCCCTTTAATCTCTTCCAAATTTTCTCTAAGTAATTATTTCAAAATTCAACTTGGTATCAAAACCAAAACTAACTCGTAAAACTATGGAATCCTCAACACCAACATCGGATCATCGAAACCCAAATTAACCACCACTAGAAGCTTTGCAAGGTGCCTAACTCCATTAGACGCATTGTCACACGCAACAACAGTTATCAACATGTGGAGTGTGAGGGAGAATTTCTCTTCCCGGTTTCTACCAACATGCTCGCCTAGCCATTCTGCCACCATCTAGCTAGTTGTCAACTTACTTTGATGCCATGTAAGAGGTCCAGATTCCTCGTCCTTCACCTTGCCTAGCTCATGGTTTTATTCAGATCTAACCATCATCTCTTCAAATTTGGCCTCTACTGTTGATTGCCTAGTCTCACCTAGTCTTTTTGAACCAAATCGTGGCACCTCGCTGCCAAACAATATTGAGACAATTTTATGATAGTGTCTCTTCTTGCTAGTCTTGATTTCGATTTACATGGATTCAAAGATCAAATCTGAGACTTTACCTATAGTTACCAATGCTTATCCTCGCTAGTTGCAATCATTCTTGGCTCACTCTACATCATTTCACAGCTCTCCTAATTCTATTCAAGAGTCATCATCATATTACTTTAGTTGATGGTTCCTCTCGACATGGTGGTGGTAAAGGGGTTCTTCGACTTCATTCCTCACCAGACAATCTCTATGTACCTCATTTTCCATTTAATTTACTTTCCATCGGTCAAATAACAAAATCCTTACATTGTTTGGCACCCTTTTCTCCTTTTTCTTGCATATTTAAAGACCTCCAAACTAAGAGAACGATTGGTATAAGACGTGAGAGAGAAGGCCTTTACTATTTGGATCCTGATAGCTTTACAGTTCCTTCATCATATGCGCTGTGTGCTACTGCCTCTCCTTTTACAGTAACGTTTTCGACTGGGATATCATTTCTTGGCCAATATGAAGTTGTTCTTAATTTTGAAGCTCGTCAATTTGGCAACCATCATCATAGTTCGTGTCCTAGTCATGGTCCTAGTTGTAAAACTGATTCGTTTGATCTTATTCGTACAAACATTTGGCGACCTTCCTGGGTTCCTAGTCATAGTGGATTTTATTATTTTGTTATTTTTTTTGATGACTTTTCTCGAATGACACAATTATTTTATATGAGACAACATTTTGGATTACCTTCAATTCTCACTCGTTTCTATAATGAGGTATCTACTCAATTTGGGTAATGCATCAAACTTCTTCGATTTGATAATGTTTTGGAATATATCAAGTCTTGTGTGCATTCTTTTTGTCTTGAGCATGGTATCATACATCAAACTAGCTGTACGAACACATCTCAATAAAGTGGTGTTAATAAACGTCTATGAAGTATGGATACTTCAAATTAGGTGCCATACTCGTATCGGATACTCCAGGGATATGGATACAGCCGGATACATATCAGATACGCCATGTGACGTATCCTAATTTTTTATTTTAAATTTTACATAGGATACATCTAGGATATGGCTGGGATACGGGAAGAATACTTTTATGATACGGCGAGAGTCCAAATTTAATATTTTAAACTTTTTTGAGGTGGTAAAATTGATATGATAAAATTTGAGTAGGGTTCAAACTGTAATTAACTGAACTATAACTTAATATTAATTCCCAAGCTCTGTTATACCTGAGACACATGAAGGGAAAAAAGCCATAAATTCAAAGAATCTCGACGGCGCGCGTTTGCCTGAGTCCAGTAGTCCTGGCGATCTCCGATGATCTCACCAGCTACGGCGACACCTTCGGCGACCTACGAGGAAAGTTTTTTTTTTTCCTGTTTTATTTTCTCTTTGCTGTCTGTGTAGTGGTCTCTCTCTTGTGCTACTCTCTCTCTTTCTCTCTTTCGTTCCCTTTTTTACCTCATGATGTTCTATCTCTCTTGTTATCAGTCTCTTGATGTTTTTTTTTTCGAGCTGACTTTCGCAGCTTTTGCTGCTTCTCATTTGTTTGTGCACAGCTTTCTCTTTATTTTTTATTTTATGCTAAATTTTTGTTATATTGATATTAGAATAGAGATATAAATTGAAAATATATGAATTTTAAAATTTAGAGATTATAGTTTTAAAACACAGATTGAAAATAGATAGAAAATTTAATCTAGTTTTTTTTATTGGGCTTCAAATTTTTTTTTCTCTCTAATTCTATTTCTTATCATAGCCACGGTTTTGAAAACATCTCCACTTCTACTAGCGCCACCCCTATTTTTTTTATTTTGATAAGAATAAGCCACTTTGGAAATATGTAACGAAGATGAAAAAAAGTAGAAAATGAGGAGGAGGCAATTCTCAATTTCAGTGTAACTATTGCCATTTAGTATATAAGAGTTCATACACTAGGGTGAGGGCACATTTGATGAAAATTGAGAATGTTAGAACAGCAATATGTTTAAAGGTTACAAGCAAGGAAATTTTTGAATTTCAAAAATTGGAAGAAGAATTAGAGTTGAGGCAAAACAGCACACAACCAAAGAAGGTTCCCTTGCCTCCTGTCCCCCATCTTTCGTCATTTGGTGGCATATCTTTTACTCAAGCACAACAAGAAATTGAGTCAAAAAAGAGAAAAACAAGCTCTAGTGGGAGTGCACGTGACAATCATCTTTTGAAGGCTTTTAATATTGGGGCTCAAGATCATCTCCACAGTGACATAGCTAGGACGTTCTTCTCGTTAGGTTTGCCATTCCATTTGGCTAGAAACACTTTCTACATAAGTTCTTATTCTTTTGCGGCAAATAACAACATACCTGGATACCTACTGCCGAGATACAATTTGTTAAGAACCACATTGCTTCAAAAAGAAATGGCAAATATTGATAGGTTATTAGAACCTATTAGAGGCACATGGAGCGAGAAAAAGATGAGCATTGTTAGTGATGGTTGGAGTGACTCTCAAAGAAGGCCCTTAATTCGTTTTATGGCAGTGACAGAAGATGGGCCTATGTTTCTTAAAGCAGTTGATTTTGCAGGAGAAACAAAAGGTAAGTATTTTATTGCTAATTTGATGAAAGAAGTAATCATAGAGGTTAGACCCCAAAATGCAGTCCAAGTAATAACAAACAGTGCTCCAATTTGTAAGGCGGCAGGATAACTAATTGAGTCACAATTTCCTCACATTGTATGGATACATTGTGTTATGCATAGTCTCAATCTTGCATTGAAAAACATTTTGTGCCGCGAAAAATGTTGAAAATAATGTTTTGATTTTTGAAGAATGTTCATGGATTAGTGATGCTGTTGGAAATGTCATAGTGACAAAGAATTTTATCACCAATCATAGTATGAGATTGGCAATATACCATGAATTTGTGCCTTTGAAGTTGCATTCAGTTGCCAAAACACAATTTGTTTCTTCCGTTGTAATGCTTAATAGATTCAAGCTCATAATGCAAGGTCTTTGAACTATGGTAATCGGTGATAAATGGGGTTGTTATAAGGATGATGACGTGTGGAAGTCAAGATTTGTTTTCACTAAAGTATTGGATGACATATGGTGGGAGAAAATTGAGTACGTCATTTCTTTTACCGCACCCATTTACGACATGCTTAGAGCTTGTTATACGGATAAGTCATGTCTTCACTTAGTTTATGATATGTAGGATACGATGGTTGAGTAAGTGAGAATGGTAACATATTGGCATCAGAAAAAACAATTGGAAGAGAAGTCAACATTTTATAATGTGGTGCATGACATTCTTATTGATCGGTGGAACAAGAACAATACCTTACTTCATATCTTAGCATATTCACTAAACCCAAGGTAATTTCAATATTTTAATTGATTAATTTTATTAGAAGGATTCAAAAATTCACGTATAAAAATTAATTGTTAAATTAAATTTTTTTTTTAGGTATTATATCGATCAATGGCTTCGTGAGGATCCAAAATGAGTTCCTCCACATAGGGATGAGGAGGTAATACTTGGACAAAACAAATGTTTAAAAAAGTACTTTGATGATCCAGAGAAGCGCAATAAAGCCATGTTGGAGTATGCCAAGATTTGAGCTAAAACGAGTCCATTTTTTTGTGTTTGATTCCATTCAAACTAGATGGAATTATGAGTTTCATAGTTGGTGGACTATGCATGGCACATTTGCTCCACATCTTTAATCTGTGGCTTTAAAGCTACTTGCACAACCTGCATCCTCATCATGTTGTGAGAGAAATTTGAGTACATACTTCTTTATTCATTCAGTGAGAAGAAAAAAAATGACACCTAAACGTTCAAAGGATTTGGTTTTCATTCATAGCAATTTTCGTATTTTGTCGAGGAAAAATGCACAATACTATCAAGAAGAAGCCAAAATGTAGGATATAACAGGAGACAAGTTTGAATCCCTAGATGAAATTGAAATTCTTGAGGTTGCCAACCTCTCACTTGATGAGCCTGAATTAGAATCTATTTTATTTACGGATGATGGAGATGGAGATGGAAGAGTCAATAAAGAAGGGATTGATGAGTTGATTGAAGTTAGATCCAACTAAAATTTAGGAAATAAAAAAACAATTTCATTTTTGGATTTATGAAATTGTATTTGATACTTTTTTTGTATTTGTGTTTTGTGTATGAATGGTATTGGTAGTTTTGAGTATGAATGATGTTAATTTATCGATTGAATGGTACTTTTCATACTATATAATTGTTATTTATACAATATTCAGTAATACATAGATGCTATCTTCAAAAATATTTTAAATAAAATAAATATTTTATTTTAATTTTTTGCCGTATCTTTGTCATACTCGTATTCTCATTTTTTGGAAATTACCAGATCCCGTATCTATATCCGTACCCATACCCGTATCCGTGCTTCATAAATAAACGTAAATATGTCACTTGTTGGCTGTTGCTTGCACACTTACTTTTAATATGTGCCAAAACATTTCTTGGGTGGTGATGTTCTTATTGCTTGACATCTATTTATCGCATGCCAACTACAATCTTGAGAAATAAGTTATGTTCCTCTGTTTTAAATATTGATTGCACTCTATTTTCTGTTACACCCCGTGTTTTTGGTTGCTTAGGCGTTATGCATATTCTTGATCTCAATTAGAATAAACTCTCTTCTTCGGCTCGTAAGGTTAGATGTTGCTTGCATCCTGATGTTTAATATGCATGCCAAAGCATTTCCTTATGATGTTCTTACAACTTTTCATCGATTTTAGCATATGCCAACTATAGTCTAGAATAATAAGTCACCTACAGGAAATCTGTATATTTCATTCCTTAAAGAAAAAATACATCATACACATTTATTTATATACACCAACACCTAATCAGTATCCTATAATTAAGCAAACAAATTCCTGAAAATCAAGAATTTAACCCTATTAATCAGAAAAAAAAAACCTATACAATCAAATATAATCTTCCTAATAAAATGCTGATCTAATCATTCTAGAATACAAGATTTATCTACACTCTCCCTCAAGCTAGGAGTATGTATTGATCATTCCCAGCTTGTTTATCAAACTTTCAAAACTTGGTTTTTGTAGACTTCTGGTCAAGACATTAGTTGTCTTTTCTTTAGTTGGGATGTAATTTAAACCAATACTCTCATTGTCTATCTTCTCTTTGATGAAAACCTCAACATAATTTGTATGATCATGATGAACTGGATTCTAGGTTTTGCTTACTGTTGCCTTATAGTCACAATATATTCTCATAGGAGTACTATTAGACATTTTTAGTTCTCGTAGCAGTCTCTCCAACCAAATCCCTTCACAAATTCCATAGGCTAAGGCTTGAAATTTCGCTTCTGCACTACCCTTTGCAACTGCTGACTATTTTTTACTTGTTTAAGTTGCCAAATTGCCCCATAAATCGGTACAGTTACCCGAAGTAGATCTTCTATCAACATAGGAACCTGTCTAGTTTGCATCAGTATAAATTTCTACCATTCTATGATTTTCTTTTTTAAAGAACAGTCCCTTTCCGGGTGTACTCTTCAGGTACCTTAAGATTCTAAACATTGCTTCTAGATGTCTCTTTTTTGTTGAGTGCATGAACTGACTTACCATGCTTACAGTAAAGGTAATGTCAGGTCAATTACGTGATAGGCAAATTAACGTCCCACCAACTTCTGATACCTTTCTCTATTGACTTCTTCATCTTCTTCAAGCCTTAACTTAATATTAGGATCCATTAGTGTCTTACCTGGCTTACAACCTAACACGCCTACTTCTTGAAGTAGATCAAGGACATATTTTCTTTGAGTAATAGTAATCCCAGCACAGCTACGAACAACTTCCATGCTAAGGAAGTATCTTAAGGCCCTTAGATATTTTAATTCAAATTCCCTTGCCAAATACTTCTTTAAGGATTTTAATTCCTCAAAGTCATTGCCTGTGACAATGATATTATCCACATATACAATGAGAATAGCAATCTTACCATCTTGAGAGTGCTTATAGAACAATGTGTGATCAGTTTGGGCTTGAATAATACCTTTCTTCTTAACATCTCTAGTCAATTTCTCAAACCATTCTCTAGGTAATTGTTTCAGTCCATAGAGGGACCTTTTTAATCTGCAAACCATGGTGTTTTGTCCTTTAAATCCTGGAGGTGCATCCATAAAAACTTCTTGTAGATCACCATTTAGGAAGGCATTCTTCACATCTAGCTGTTGTAAAGGCCAACCAAGATTAGCTGCTAAAGATAGTAATCCTCTTGTAATATTTAGCTTGGCTACAGGGGCAAAAGTCTCTTGATAATCTATCTTATATGTTTGGGTGAAACCTTTAGCCACCAGCCTACCTTTATATCTACTAACACTCCCATCAACTTTATATTTCACAATGAATATCCATTTACAACCAACTGTTCTTTTTCCAGCAGGTAGCTTAACCATTTCCCAAGTGTTATTTTTTTTGAGTGCATCCATTTTCTCCTATGTTATTGCTCTTTAATTTGGGTCAGCTAGTGATTTTTCTTTATTCCTTGGAATTTCAGTCTTTGGCAATGCAGTAGTAAGTATATGGAAGATAGAGGATAGCTTTGCATAAGAAACAAATTTTGATATAGGATGCTGAGTACAGGACCTTGCAGCTTTGCTGATAGCAATTGGTAGCTATAGATTAGGGTACAGATCCTGATTTTGAACTTCAATGTTGTGCTGATTTTGATCCTCTATAACTTCACTATCCTAGGAATTGCACATCGAGTCAAATTGGCCTTACTCTCTTTGATTTCTTCTTAAATAAACCAGCAATTGACCCTCTGGCCGAGAGTTAGTTTTGATATCCTCTCTCCCTGACTGAGAGTTACGGATATCTTTTCCCTTTGACTGCGAGTTATCTCCTCTTATTTCCATATTTGGCTGAGTTTTTCTATCACTAAACTCAGATTCAATGTTAGGCACTAAAAGAAAAGGCAAACTTAGAGGTTTTGAATGTGATGAATGAGGTGAGGAATAATCCCTTTCAAGTATATCCCATCACTTGAAGTATCTCTCTAAAGAAAAGTATTTGTAAAGAAAGGTTGGGATTCAACAAAAGAGGCATCCATAGAGACAAAAACATAACAAAAATGGGGAGTAACATTTGTACCCACATTAAGTAAGAGAGTATCCAATAAACACACATTTAATAGTTTTTGGATCAAGATTGGAATGATTAGGAAAGTGATTGTGAACAAACACAGTACATCCAAAAATTTTAGGAGGTAAAGATGACTTGGACCTGAAAGGTGGATACCAATGTAAGAGAGTGGAATCAGGAGAGGAAAAATTAAGGACTCTTGAGGGCATTCTATTAATTACATATGAAGCTATTAAAACATCTTTATCCCATGGATATTTAGGTATATTCATAGTGAACATTAAAGCTCTAGCAACCTTAAGGAAATGTCTGTTTTTCCTGTCAGCTACACCATTTTATTGGGGTGTATATGTGCAGGAACTCAGTAAATTATCCCACTAGTGTCAAGATAACCACTGAGAATGGAGTTAAAATATTCTATACCATTGTCAGTTCTTAAGACTTGAATTGGGGTATGGAACTAAGTCGATATTATTGAGTGAAAGGATTGAAAAACTTTGGCAACTTCAGACTTCTCCTTAAGAAGACATACCCAACAGAACTGAGTGTGGTCATCAATGAAGGTGATAAACTAGCGAGTGCTTGAGACTTTTTTTACACGAGAAGGTCCCCATACGTCACTATGAATTAAGAAAAAAGTTGAGATTCTTTATATGGTCTAATGGGAATTGTGCATGACTGTGTTTAGCAAGGAGACAAAATTCAGAACTAACGGAACTTGGATTTTTATTGATAAATAAATCTAGAAACAATCTTTAGAGATAATGAAAATTAGGATAGCCTGGCCTATAATGCCTTAATATTATTTTATCATTATAGGAAATAAAAAGAGATTCACTATCCGCTATAGTAGTATTCTTCTCTAAACTGTCTTTAGCGTCAAAATTATGGAGTCTATTTTTTTCTCTAGCACCGTCAATCATCATTCTCTAGTCCAGTTCTTGAAGTTCACAACCATTAGCACAGAACTTAGCATAGTAGTTTAGTTCATGAGTAAGTTTGCTAATGGAAATCAAATTGCAAGTCAAATTAGAGACATAGGATTGAGTGAAGGGAAATGTTTTTTGTGAGATGAATAGATCCCTTTCCAGCAACTGTGGAGTATGTAACATTAGCAACTTTGACTCTAGACAACCCGGAGCTTGAAGTGAAAGAATAGAGTAGAAATAGGTTACTTGTCATGTGATCGGAAGCTCCAAAATCAAGCATCCAAGAATTCTTATTCTTGATATGCAAAGTTATACCTAAAGCAACAGCAGCAATGTTTGTTCCATTATTTGTATTCCCAATTGCTATGTGATTCAGTAGCTTAAGCAATTGTTCCAGTTGGGATTTTTTTAAGAAAATCCCATTCAATTCAGTGTCCCTTTAAGGTTCAATAGTCTTTTCCTCCACTGTTGCCTAAAATCTTTTACCTCGACTTGGTCCTTGAGGTTTCCAATTAGCTGGTTTTCCATGGAGATCCCAGCAGATGTCTCATTTATGCCCTGGTTTATTGTAGTGATTACATCGGGCCTTCCTCATTTGTCTTGTTTTTGATTGCCTGGATAATCATTTTTGACAGCAAAAGCTATTGTTTCAACGGATCTTTCACCAATTGGAATGGCAGATGCTTTTTTGTTTTCTCCAAACATGACTCTTCTTCTACTTGATTCTCTTCTTACTTCGGCAAATGCCTTATCAATAAATGGTAGTGGTTTGTGGCCAAGAATCCTACCTCGAATTCATCTAGTTCTCAGTTTAGATTAGTCAAAAATTCATACAACCTTTCGCTCTCCAAGTGCCTTTTGAAATTAAGGGGTTCTAGTAGATCTCCCCAGTCAGCTACATAATGTAAATCCAATTCTTGCCAAAGGATTTGCAATTCATTGTAATATTCTGTTACTTTCGGATTCCCTTGTCGTATCTCCTTTAATTGATTCTTGATCTCGAACACGTGGGAGGCATTCTTAAGATTAGAAGAATTAGTATTTACAGAATCCTAGACCCTTTGTGCTATTCGAAGAAACAAATATGTAAGACTAATATGAGGCTCCATGGAATTAATTAACTAGGCCATAACAATCGAGTTGTTAAGTTCCCAATTTGCACAGGAGGGATCTTCTTGTTTCGGCTATCTGATATCTCCATTAAGATATCCTGTTTTTCCTCTACCTCGAATAACCAGAAGCACCAATCGTGACCATTGAATGAAGGTTTCTCCATTCACCTTATGATTATTGATCTGTAGAGTTGCTCATTCTCCAAATGTCTGAGAAGCCATTGGAGGATGGGGATGATCAGTAGATGAAGTTGCAGATTCCTTTTCTGAACTCATACTATGAAGGATTTAGAAGAAACACTAGCGAAGATGTCTTTTTGAATAATTAAGGAATGGCCAAGGAGGACAAACCTTCAGCTGGATAGAACAAATAATTGAAGGATGGTTAAAAGATGGCTGAGGAGGACAAACCTCAATCGGATAGAAGAAAATAACGCTTGAGGAGACTCAAGCTCTAATACCATACAGGAAATCTGTATATTTCATTCCTTAAAGAAAAAATGCATCATACACTTCTATTTACATACACCAATACCTAATTAGTATCCTATAATTAAGGAATCAACTCCTAATCAGTATCCTATAATTAAGGAAACAAATTCTTGAAAATCAGGAATTTAATTCCTATAAATTAGGAACAAAAAAAATTATATAATCTCATCTAATCTTCCTAATAAAACGCTGATCTAATTATACTAAAATATAGATTTATCTACATCACCTCTCTCGGTTTTATATCTTGATTGCAGTCTATTTTCCGTTAGACCTCGTGTTTTTTGTTGCTTAGCCTTTGTGCCTGCTCTTAATCTCAATCAGGATAAACTCTTTTCTCTCGCTCATAAATGTGTTTTCCTCGACTATTCTTGCAAACAGAAAGGCTATGGATCTTATTATCCTCCTCAATAGTATTTTGTGAGTGCTGACATTACATTTTTTTAGTATACTCAATTCTTTTCTACCACTGATCATCAAATATTTCCTGATCTCATTTTTAGTAGGGAGGAGTCTTTTTGGTTTTCCTTGTTCTCATGAGGGGGACGGGTCTCTCCTATTCTTCCTAAACCACTCAAGTTTGCATATTTTTTTGTTCAGACTTTACCTATACAGGCGTATTAGTGATCTCAGCAATGGAATGTTGTCACTTATCACCCGTCCTCTTCATCTCAGTGTTTCGATTCTCCTTACTCTAATGATTTACCCATTGCCATTTGTCACGGTAAGTGTGCTTGCTCTCAATATGCTATTTCTAATTTCATTTCTTACCATGGTATATCTCGCTGTTTGTATTCTTTTATGTGTGCCCTATCTACTGTTCATATTCTAGTTTCTTATGAAGAGGCACTCTCTTCATCTGGATGGAAGCAAGCTATAGATGAGGAAATGAATGCTCTTCATCGGAAGAGTTAAATTCTCTTCCTACTAGTAAACTAATATTGGGATGTTGTTGGTGATGTACTGTTAAATACTTGCTAGATGGCTTTGTGAAATTTCACAGTGCTCGTTTAGTAGCCAAAGGTTACAATCAAACATATGGTATTGACTATATGGAGATAATTTTCTCCCATTTGAATTGTCGGCATTGTCAAGTTTGTACCACAATGGCATACTATGAACAAGTTATCCCGTGCTTAATGTGTTTGTTGTTTGGCAAATGTGAGGACCAAATGATCTTTAAAATAAAGATGTGGTTAGTCTTTTAGGTTCTTCCATTTTATTTTTTGCACTAGTTGATCCACATCTTAGGTTCTTGATTACGGTTTAGGTTCTTGATTACGGTTGGATCTATACAAATTGCTTCCAAAGGCTGGGATTTTAACAACGATCAGGTTAAGCATTCATTAAACAACATCCCACCAGCATAATTTAAGTATTGTGCCTCCGTAAGTGATGGCGAATGTTAATCATGATGCTTGGGCCATGTCAACTTGATGGATGATTTGTGTGTGGTACATGCATCCCTCATAAGTGGGACTTTGGTTATTAAGTAATCGACAAAATAGAATAGCACGACTTGGCTGTGGCTCATGAAGCATGTGAGGTGTCAATGGTGAGATCGCTACTTGAGGAGGTGCTTTTTGACGCCACATTAATTAAAAAGGTCATGCATAGTGCAAAAGTCACCCACTTGCAGTAGATGTTGGGCATGTAGAAAGTAGACAATCTTAACTAAGCCTGTCAATGGGTTAGGTTTGGATCATATCTGTTAAATCCAGATCTGATCCGGATCCAATTATAATGGAACCGAGCTAGATCCAAAAATATTGGTATGATCTTACAAGATTCAGATATGATTCATATACATAAATCTGACCCGTTTTGAAAAATATTTTTTTTAAACCATCATTTCATAAATTTATTGTATATTTATTCAAATATATACCCTAGGTGTGAATCATATATATGGTATATATATAGGTATAGCAATGATTTTTGTATTCTTCAGTGTCCAAAACAGAATGCTAAGAATGGACAGAATAGATTACTAAGGAGGATGAGGATAGAATGGGACTCATGGTTATGGGTTTCATTTTCATCTTCGGTGGTGGTTATCGACGGAAATGGGTAACCAGATAGAGGTGGAGGCAAAGAACATCCACGGGTGGAGGATAATAATAGAAACATGCAGATGCTTCATATTTCAAATATTGAGTGATTGCAAATTCAATGAATATTCTGGAACCAGCTCTAGAATTATATATATATATATATATTATATTTATTTGTAATGAGAAATTTTTCTTACTATTTTTTTCTATTTACATAGCTAATTAAATAATTGATAAATTATAATTAAATTTTTTTCTCTCAAATTTTATAGTAATTTATTATTATCAATATATTAAAAAAATATATATTCTTACTTTAATTTATTATAAATAATTTGAAAGAGTAATTTTTTTTTTAAGGTTCCTTAAAATAATGTTTCTCGTGGATCGATCCAGACTAAGATCCATTAATCGTTGAATCTAATGGATCTAGATCCGTTGGGTCATGAATTGAATTTGTTGGATCTTTTCTAATATTATTGGACTGGATCTGGATTGAATTGGGACTAAATTCAACCCATCGATAGGCCTAGTCTCAACTCCCCACCAAAATAAAACAACACACTTCTTTGAAGGGTAATTCCCATATCTTAAGCATCTGCCAGAACACTTGGCTGAATGACGAGTTTCCACTGTGCTAGGGTGGGGAGATGGGTAGGCAGCCAATAATATTTTTGCAATAACAAACCATATCTGTACGTCACCAATATTCTTGTATTTTATAAGAGGACAAGTATAGTGGGTTTGATTTGTCACTTTATGCCAGACATGGTTAGGAGGAAGAAAATGTTAACTTCCAATAGGGCCATACTAATTGGCGAAGCAACATTTAATATGGCAGATAGTATAAAGTCTCATTTTTACACACCTAAAGACTTGTGTGAGTCTTGTGCCGGATATTGTCAACATGTTAGGTTGAAGTAATATTTCCTTTCTGACTACATTTTACTCGGTATCTTGGGAGTACTCTCCATAGACTAGATAAAGGGGGTCCAAAGGTTATTTCCGACTCCAACATGTTTTGTGCTTTTTTTTCTCTAAAAGATTCTTCACCTTTTCGGCTATAAATTCGATCTCCCAAATTACATATTATGCTCTAGTTTACCACTACATTCATAAGGAAAAAAGAAAATAAGAGAGAGGGGGGGAAACAAAAGATAGCAACTAAACGAGGAAATATTCTACTAACTCAATAGCCTTTCTTTCCCGACCCCATTCAATTCCATCTAATTACATATTATGCTATAGTTTACCACTAAATTCATAAGGAAAAAAGAAAATAAGAGAAGAAGGGAAAAGGACAGCAAGAAGCAACTAAATGAGGAAGTATTCTACTCAACTCAACAGCCTTTTGCTTTCCCAAATGGGATCGACCACATCAATAAGTTTTCTCTAAAGGCCATTTCCTTTGTTAAACAAGATCGAGTCGATGTCTTTCTTTATTATTTCAACTCATGTTAATTTTGGCCTATCCCAAACCCTCGCATTATCCACGAATTCTAAATAAAGGAGAAAGAACTCTCTCCAATGGATATCCAACACACCAAAAAAATCCATATCTTTAGAGCTTGTTTGGCATAACTTCTGTGCATTGAGAGTCCTTCGGTAGAAAGTGCTTAAAAGTCAAGTTGTTTAAGGTTCAAAAAGAAAATATCGTTTAGTAAAAATAAGAAAAAGTAAAACAACAGCCAAGATACTGCTAATAGTAAGAACAAAAATCAACTAGTCATTATCATATTAGTTGATTAAAAGACCAGAAAAAAGTTCTGAGAGAAGGAAAAGGGTGGAACCATGGAATTAAATTTTTGATGAACCTAGAAGCCATAAAAAAACAAATGGGAAGAGATTGCAGAATAAGTGAAGGCACATAAAAAGGCAACCTCCTGTTACCAATGGTGCAATTCCTTGGGAATTAATACCTGAAAATTGATTCGACAAAGAAACCTCAAGTGCAACTAAATTGTAAACATAAATGGAACACTCAATATATGCATTTTGGAGTAACTCTTCTCCACCAAATGAGTTATTCTAACAACTTTTCCAATGCAATTTTGAAAGAAGCTACTCTGACTACGATCATATCTCAAGCTTCCTAAGCACAAAATTAAAAGTAGCGACAGTGAGTTTCAGTTTAAATATAAATTAGAATAAAATGAAATTTTAGAAAACAAAGATAAATATCAGACTACAGAGTATGGCTACCTTTGTGCAGAACTCCATCGATATAAACCTTCCCAAGCAGTAGTGAGATAAATTAGTCAACAAATTGAAAAGTTCTAGGTGAAAAAAGCAATGATGTTATAGCAAGCTAATGTTGCTACAGAGCTTATAAAAAATGACAATGAGATTGCTTAACAAGAAAAATTCACTCGTATAACATCAACTAAAGAATTTTGATGCTAAATGGACCATTGTTCCATGATCGTAGAGGGAAAGAAAGTATTCCCTCCATACTATTACATTATATTTTCCATTTTTGGCAATCTCATCTTACGTATTAAATGTTTAAAAACACAAAAACAATCTAATCAACAGTTTCCCGTATTAGCCTTTTTCAAATGAATATTCAGGAATATTCTCAATTCCCAGAGGGTATGTTTGTTTAGTGGGATTGGATGATGGGATATAAGTAATACCATGGGATAATATAGGGGATTGGATAAAACATGGGATTAATTTTGTACGTGAGATTTTTTTTTTTTTTAGTGTTTGATTGATGGGATATAAAGTGGGATAAAAGATGTGATTTAACATAAGATGTGATAGGAATTAATTCTGAACTTTTAAATTTTGACGGGAAGCAAATCCAGAGATTGGGGATGGGTAACACCATACCCCATGGTATTACTCATCCCCCAAAACATGGGATATACCATTGAAAGTAGACTTTTTGTCCTAAGTTATTTTACAAACCCAAACAAAAGATGTTAGGCTCCACTGGACTAATAGTCCAATCCTTCCTTTTTAATCCCATAATCAAACACGGCCAAAGAGTATTTTAAACGGGAAAACAGGAAATTTGTAAACTTGTTAGTGAAAAGACACTTTCCTTATGCTTAGTACATGCTCAAAATATTCTTTTTCTTCAAGGAAAAAAAGACACAAAAAGTATGTATTACAACAGGTAAAAGGAAAACTTTTAAAGGTAACTGCATAAAAATTCTATAGTATTTGATATTTTACCCAAGAAACATTAAACTAGCAAACGATCATGTTTTCCTAGAATTAATTGTACCACGTTCATCACCTCCATGAAGTCCATGTTAGCATAGTTAACATAGTTTAGCTCTATTAGTATTAAGGATAGTTTAGTAAAATATTAATATTATTGTTGGTCTATTATAAACTATTAAACATGACATTACTTCCATGGATCTAACAAAAGACATGATCTCAAATAGATTTGATTGGCGTCGTCAAATCCATATAGTCGACCTCAATTAGTGGGAAAAGACTTGGTTTCGTTTCGTTTGGTGTTGTTGCCCTACTATAAAGGGTTCATTATTATTGTTTCCTAGTTTAGGTTTTTTCTCTATGCGATTAACGGCTATTCTATTTAAGACCATTTTCTTATTTGGGTTTGTATTTCTTGATCTATGAAACAATCTTAACATGATATCAGAGAGTGCTTTGATCTTGTAAGACTACTTTTGTTTGTTACGGTGAAAATCTAGAGAAGAACCACTATTGACATCATCATCCGTCAACGTGACGTCAACATGATCTCAGCAGATCAGATCGAGGTAAAGCATCTTCGACTTGGTTTTGCGTCCTCTTCCATCTGATGTGGTTAGTTTTTTTTATTGGAATACGTTTGATTGGTTTTTTCAAAATTTGAAGAATTTTGGAATTATTTGGCCCTGTTTTTCCGATCTGCATTTTTTTTTCAATTTTATTGAATTGGCACTTCGATTAGCATTAGAGGGGTGTGTCTAAGGGCTCTATAGCATTTAATTACTGTTTGGAACCGCAGGTAGTGGAAATGAAGGCTTATGGTCCTCAGTTTTGCAATTCATCTTTGTCAGATTTGCACAGTAATCGTTTTTGAGTTCGGTTCCAATTGGATATTTTATGTTTGGGTGTATTTGCATTATCTGAAGGTTCTGCTAAGATAGTTAAGGTTATTTTGCATCCATTGGAATTTCTTGGGGTTCATTTGCAGCTTTTGCAATCTTTGAATTTTCTCATTATTGATTACATTGGCTCCTTTAATGGCAAGTGGAAGTTCTGACTCTCTTCAGACGATTGGTGCTAAGTTAATGGGGACCAATTACACAAATTAGGCCTATATTATGAAGAATTTCTTGTTGGGAAAGAATATGTGGAGCTACATCACCGGGACTGAGAAAGATCTAATGGATACTAAAGTTGAGAACTATGCAGAATTGAATAATACTTTGGAGGTAAACAATGCGAAAATAATTACTTGGATTAGTAATTCAGTTGACCAAGCTATTGGAGTTCATTTGACCAAATTTAGCACCGCCAAGGTTATATGGATTATTTGGCCACCATGTATGTTCAATCCAATTTTGCTAAGCATTATCAGCTTGAGCATGATATTCGGGCCACACAATAAGATAACAAGAGTATACAGGAGTTTTATTCACCTATAACTGAAATTTGCGATCAACTTGCACTCACTGAGCCATCTGAATTAAGTGCTAATGCGGCGTCCTATACCTACAAAGAGAATAACGGTTGGTACAATTTCTTATGGCTTTAAAAGAGGATTTTGAAGGGCTCTGTGGATCCATTCTACATTGCAGTCCCCTTCCATCTGTATATGCTATTTTTAATGAATTATTGGCTGAGGAAGTTCGTCTTAAAACATTTTCTGGAAAGGGATTATTACTTTTACCACCACAGACAGTACTTATAACTTGTTCTAAGCCTAACTTCAGTTCTCAGGCTAGACGTGGTAAAGTTGCCATGGATGAATGTAGTTTTTGTTATGAGAAGAGGCACTCGAAGTGATGCAGACCGGGTTGCATCAACTTGGATGGACCGGTTGCGTCCACGTAGGCCTAAAAGGGCCTAAGAATCGATGTTGTCAGAATGGGCTGAGTTTTGCATGGTCAATGGGAAACGGCCCAAGGAACAATAGTCATTTGGCTAATGCCAGATGATGTACGATGGATTTCGGACGTTCATCGATGTTTAGGCCCCGAAAAGGCCAATTTTGATGTTTATAGTAATATTTAGATCGCTAATAACTTTTATTAGGAAACTCCATTTTATTTGCTGTTTGTTTTGGCAACCTTATATTTCTTTTTAGTTTCTGATTTGTTAGTCAAATCAGAATTTTCTATTTTTGGTAATTTTCGTATTTATTCCGATTTAGGGTTGATTAGCGGCCTTAAACGTTTCCTAAGTTAATTATGATTTTTTTCACCCTATTTATATGCTTGTAAGCCTTACGGCAGAAGTTAGTTGTTATTGATTAATAGAAAACGAGATTCTTTCTCAACTTGATCGTTTAAAGAGGGAGTACCTCTGGGTTGATCTTTATTGTTCGTGTTTTATCTTGCTCGTTCATTTTCGATTCATCAGGCTATGCTGCATCAAGAAGACTCAATGTCCTAAACTTGTGAATAAATCTATATGAGGATCATCATCTCAGCCATTTAACCCAAGACACACACTATAGCCATTGCTCCACCAGTTGAGGACTCCTCTTTGTCATCCACTCTGTCATCCATCTCTGATCAGTTGCAGAAACTTCTCTCTTTTCAACAACCTAAGGCCTTATCTATGGCCTCTTTAGCAGGTTCATTTATTTCAGGCCTTTCTGATACTTGGATTTTTTATTATGGAGTTACTCATTATATGACTAGTAACTCCTCTGTATTTGCTTCCATTCTCTGTCCTCCTATATTGATTCTTGCAGCCAATGGAAAGATCTGTTATCTTTCCTTGTTTAACCCTTCCTAATGCATATTATATTCCTCAGCTCATTCCGAATCTTATTTTTGTTAGCCAGCTTTTTGACTCAAGATACCTAGTCACTTTTGCTTCTTCTGGTTGTGTTATGCAGAACCCACAATCTCGAAGCTGATTAGGAGAGGCCATAGACAAGGGGGTTGTATGTTCTGGACAAGCTACATGTGCCTGCTGCTGCTGCTACCATTTCTGATCTGTCCATTTTGGATTTGTCATCTTTTCGCTTAAGTCCTAAGTCTTCTAGTTTTTATTTATGGCATTCGAGACTTGGTCATGTTTCTTATTCTCGTTTGAAATATTTAGTACCTACTGGTGCTTTGGGTAATACTGATTGTCATGATATCTCTAGTTGTAATGAATGTAAGTTCGTAAAATTTACTGCTTTACTTTTCAATAAAAGTTCTACTTTCACTACTTCTTCCTTTGACTTATTCACTCTGACGTATGGGAAACCTCTCCTATTGCAACTAAAGGACAGCTACGGTATTATGTTTCTTTGATTGATGATTATACGAGATATTGTTGGGTGTTTTTAATGAAAAAGTGTTTTGAGTTATTTTCCATATTCCCTGCTTTTCGTGTTATGGTTTGTACTCATTACTCTTCCACCATTAAATACTTTCGATGTGACTTTGGGGGAGAATACAATTTAAATGCATTTCTTGATACTTTAAAATCTGATGGTATTATTCATCAATCCTCTTATACTGATACACCTAGATAGAATAGTGTTACAGAACTCAAACACAGACATATTACGGAAACTGCAAGCTCACTTTTGCTTTCTACAAATATTCCTAGTCGTTTTTGGGATGAAGCTATTCTCTCAGCTGTACATCTCATTAATCGTACTACTACTACTCTTACTTCCGGGATCTCTTCTTTTGAGAAACTTGATTGCACCCCACCTGATTATTTCTCTCTTTGAGTATTTGGATGTGCTTATTTTGTATTATTGCCGCATGCTGCTTGCACCAAACTTTCTCCTATACCTGCATTGTGTGTTTTTCTTTGATATGGTGAGGGACAAAAGGGATATAGATGTTATGATCCTATTACACATAAACTATATGTCTCTCGTCATGTTGTATTTCTAGAGCATCGTTCATAATTTTCCATACCTACTAGCACATTACATTTGTATCAATCTCGTCTTATATATATTGACCTTTTTCCATCTCACGTTCCCTCTGATACATATGTGAAGGATATATTGGTTTTTGATATTTCTTCATTGCATCCTACTCGTCCTCTTATTATGCATACTTATTCTTGCAGGACAACAGAAACTCTAGCTCCTCCCCCATATTCCTACAACCGTGTCTCCCTTCGAAGCTGAAATTTTGGATCTCAATCCTCCCTATCCTTCACCTGTACGCAAGTGTCCTCATCGATTTGGTTTCTCATCTTCATGTTATTCTATTGATTTTTGTTCTTTTCTAGCTTCTGTTCATTCTTACTTTGGCCTAAGTCCTAAAAGGAAGCTATTCTTGATCCTCATTGGCAATAGGCTATACTCTTCACAAAACTCAAACCTAGGATTTGGTTATTCTTCCCTCTGGTAAGCATGCTGTAGGATGCAAATGGGTCTATAAGATTAAGACCAAGTCTGACGGCTCTATGGAAGTCTTGTGGTAAAGGGTTTTGCACAAGATTATGGCATTGACTATGAGGAAACATTTGCTTCGGTGGCTAAGATGACCACGGTTCACATTACTATTTCTGTGGTTGCAGTTAAACATTAGTCTCTCTTAAATGAATATGAAAAATACTTTCCTTAATGGTGATTTGGTTGAAGAGGTGTACATGAAACCTTCTCATGGGTTATCTCATTCCTTTGGACAGGTGTGCAAATTTCGCAAAGCACTCTATGATCTCAAGCAAGCGCCTCGGTGTTGGTTTGCTAAATTCTCATCTGTTATTTGTGACTTGGGCTTTCATTCATATGATCATGACTCTACTCTATTTCTTCGCTTTACTTCATCTGGATGCATTATTCTTCTTCTTTACGTTGATGATATGATCATCATTGGAAATGATGTTGCCCGCATTATATGGCTTAAAACTCAATTGTAGGATCATTTTGAAATGAAAGATTTTGGTCCTTTGAAGTTGCTACTCCACCTAAGGGTTATCTTCTCTCACAATCCAAGTATGTTTCTGATATTATTATGCGGGCTCGATTATCAGATTCTCGAACTGTTGACACTCCATTGGCACTCAATGCTCGATATTCTTCTTCAGATGGTTCTCCTTTACCCGATCCCACCTTGTATCGAACTATTGTTGGGAGCCTTATGCATCCTACTGTGACTCGCCCGAATATCTCCTATGTTGTTCACATTGTTAGCCTATTTGTTTCTTCACCAACCATAGTGCATTAGGTAGCAGCACTTCGTATTCTTCGCTGTCTAAGGAGGACTATGCATCAGAGTCTGTTGTTTTCTTTTTCGTCCTCTTTAACTTTACGAGCCTTTTTAGGTGCTGACTGCGTTGGTGATTCTACAGATCGGAAATCTATCACTAGCGTTTTTTTTTTCCTTGGTGATTCTCTTATCTCCTGGAAAAGCAAGAAGCAAACTGTTGTTGCACGTTCTTCTACTAAAGCTGAATATCATGCTAAGGCCAACACCACTACTGAGATTGTTTGGTTGTGCTGGTTACTCGAAGATCTTGGTATTCCTCTATATGGATACCCCAGTGTACTGTGATAACATGAATTCTATTGAAATAGCACACAACTCCATCTTTTATGAGCGCACACCAAACATATTGAGATTGACTGTCATTTTGTGCGTCATCACCTTTAGATTGGCACTATTTCTCTTATTTATCTTCCTTCGACTATGTAACTAGCAAATTCTTTCACGAAGTCTCAGTGGGTTCAACGATTTCAGATTCCTTTTAGCAAACTCTTGACGTTTTCTCCTATCTCATCATGAGTTTGAGTGCGGGTATTAGCATAGTTACCATAGCTTAGCTCTATTAGTATTTAGGGTAGTTTAGTAAAATATTAATATTGTTGTTGCCCTACTATAAAGGGTTCATTATTGTTATTTCCTAATTTAGGTTTTCTCCCTATGTAATTAATGGCTATTCCATTCAAGACCATTTTCTTCTTTGGGTTTGTATTTCTTGATCTATGAAGCAATCTTAACAGTCCAAACATAGTAATGGAATTATAAAGTAACATATATATAATTTTCTTTTGCTTTTTATTTTTAATTAAAGCAGCATGCATACAATTACTAGCAATAATCAAAGACAAGTGGTACTATCAAACATTGGACACTAAAATACTAAATCCAGCTGGAATGAAGCATTCTTAAAATTTTATAATGTAACCTATAAAATTCACCTTAAACCACATAGAATCAACTATGAACATAAAGAGCTTACTTAAAGAACTTCAACCTTATGGGAAAGTCAATACGAAGTTGAATCAATTTTTGGGTTTTGTAAATAATACAGAGTAATGCTTACACAACCTGTTTTACTATGCATGTCTGTCTGTCTGTCCAAAAGCTGAACACGTATGGGCCATGTATTTTTGGTGATTTTTCTTCTTTCAAGAATGTACAATGGAATGGATTGAAAGGAGGATAGGTGACTTCTTTTGTTTCTCTTATATCTTCTATGTGTCATCATGGGAATACTGATAAAAGGATTATAATATGAGGGAATCTGCGAAGGAGAGGGAAGCTGGTTTCTGTAAGGGATGATGGTCTAGGAAGGGAAGCCATGCTGATCTTGGATGAGAAGGTGGTTTTGATGGGTAATTTGGAGACCGAGGAAAGTTAGAAAGGGGGGAAGATATGCATGATGATATTGCAAGGTGTTAGAGTTGGGGGGAGAGAAGTAACACAAGTTTGGTGGAGAATGGGGTTGAGGTAGTTAAGACTATTAGAGTGCTCAATCAACTATGAAAGGAGTAGGAAGCAGGGACCTGGAGGAAGGGAGGGCGAGGCAACTCACTTTGTTTGATCAATAAATTCCAAAATGATTGTTGAAATATGAGAGGGTTGAACAGAGCAATGAAAATGACAATTAAGCAAGCACTGTAGAGATGGAAATTGGAAATAAATTGTCTTCAAGAAACAAAACTAAATGGGATTGATAATTGAGGAATTAGAGAATTGTAGGGTTATAGAAATCGTCTCATCTACCAGCCGTGGGAGCTTCTAAGGGAATCCTGTTGATGTCGGACGATATAAGATTATCACTACTAGAAGAAATAGGGAGTTTCTCCGTGTTTGGATTATTTAAATGCCTTGACGTGGGTTTGAAATGAGAGTCCTCCGGGGTGTATTGTTAGGTGAATAAGGAGGAGAGGTGTTTTTGGAATAGTTATCAAACATTGCTTTTCAATGGAACGACCTCTAATGTACATAAGGTGACTTCAATTGAATTAGGTTTGCCCATGAGAGGGGTGGACATACTAGGATCTTCACCTCTATGAGAACGTGCTTCAATCTTATTTGCACGCTAGATCTGATAAATTTTCCTCAAATACTAAAGGAGTTCACTTGATCAAACGGCTAGAAACGGATCAAGCATTGATAGGTTCCTGGTATCAGCAGACTAGGAGGAGGCTTTCCTAGGACCTGGCAGTCTTTAGACGATATAATCACATTGGCCATTTCCCGATTCCACTAGACTACGAAAGGATTAATGGTGTCCAACCCCCATTTTAATTTGAGAAAATGTGGCTTCAAGAGGAGGGCTTCGATGAATTAGTGCAGGGATTGTGGAACAAGCATGAAGAAGTGAGTAATGATAGCTTTGTGTTTGCTATGAATTGGAAAAAGCTCAAGCTAGATCTAAGAGAGTGGAATAAACGACACTTTAGAAGAGTGGAGATTAACAAAGCCAAGCTATTAGATGAATTCGAACTGGATGTAAGAGATATGGAGAGACTACTGTATGAGGAGAAGCACGTGGTGCAGATGGGAGAGTTGAAGGAGGAATTCAGGAGGACGGCCAGGACGGAGGAGATGTGCTGGAGGCAGAAATCCAAAATGCTATAGCTTAAGAAAGGACATAAAAATATGAAGTTCTTCTATAGGATGGCTAATGCGCACAGGAGATGAAATCACATTGACAAGATTAGTTGATGTAGGACGAAAGAGAATAAAGCAAAAAGATTGAAATAGAGAGAGAAAAGTTTAAGAGATATGGAAGAAAGAAGAAGAGGGGGAGGGAGAATAGGCTACGGAGCCTTCAATAACTCAATTTTTCATATTCATCAATATCTTTAACCCTAATCATCTAAA
>QLOD02000016.1:35244846-35256886 GCA_003260245.2 Sideroxylon spinosum | reverse complement strand
GTGTGAGACTGAGGTGAGATTAACACGCATTAATAATTGATGTTGATGAGTCACAATTTTTATTTGGGAAATTCATCGAGACTATCATGGCATTGTGTGTGGCGCAAAAGAAACATAAGAAAGAAAAAAAAAAAAAATGAGATTTATTATACGGGTTTGAAAACAACACGTACAGACAATTTAAACGTCTTTAAACTATCGTTGCTCCAAGTGCATGAACTATTTGTGACAAAGATCGTGGTGGTAGACCAAGACTTCCGAGAGTTCGACATAAGGATTAAGCTGGCATGCGTTGAAAATTTTATTTCCTGTTCGGGTTCTAGATGTGGTCCAAATTCTTGTGGGAAGTAGGTTCTTGTCTTTTTCTATCGAGTAATTAAAATAGCGATTTGAAATATAAATTAACTCTAACAATCTTTAAAATTTTTTAAAATTTATTTATTTTTTATCTCACTGTACGTATTGAGAACCTACATTTTATTTCATTTTTATCTTACTTTTTATCATTTCAAACATATTTTAAAGTGAAAATGACTGATGTATATATATATATATATATGTATATATATTTACCGTGGTAGAGTGCATGAGATGGAGAGATTTGCCAAAAGCATTTACCAAAAACATGAATTCTCGAACTAAACTAGTCAAAAAATAATTTTCCTGAATAAATCATTATTGAATTCATCATTTTAAAAGATATATACGTGTGAAAAATTAATATTTTAATCTAATATAAAGTTGTCATTGAAAACAAAATATTTTGAAGAAAAATAGTCTTTGCACAAAAATCTTTACAGATCCATGAGTCGCTTAGCCTTATTAGATGGAACGAAAGGTTATGTTAGTCAGAATATGTCCATAAAGAATGACAACTTTTGAATCCGTCAATTGACGATTTCATGTTGAATTAAAATATTAATTTTCAACACCTTAAATATGCTGTTGCAAATCACGACTTTAGCAAATGTCAAGAAATCATTTTTTGACTGACTTATTTGAAAAATTCATGTTTTGAAGTGAATGTTTTGAACATACTAATCCCTCACGTGTGAGATCATTAACACCAAATTTTTAAATAAAATTTTAAAATAAGTAAAAAAAATTATTTTTTTGTATTTTTCAATTCCTATATTTAATATTTCACATTAGATTCTTTAAACATTTTTTTAATATTAACTTTTATAATTTTTTTCTTAAAGGGTAAAACTTGGTGGCTGTGAAATGGGAAGAAAAAAAAGGTTGAAGAAAATTTTGGTCAAACTAAGTCAATTGATGCGGCCAAAAATGGGGAGAGATAAGAAAGGGAAAGGGGGAAGCTCGCGTAATAATACAATATCGTTAATATATGGGTAAATTGCATTAAAAACTTAACCATTCAAATATATTTATATTATTTTAATTAAAAAAATATATTTAGACCGTTAATTTTAATTAAACACTTTTAATCACAAAAAAATAATGACGCTCAAATTTGAAGTGTCATATATAAGTAAGCCCCCTTGATATAGTAGTATTATATAAACCTATGATTTATAATCAGGACCATTAGATTAAATTTAACGATTTATAGATATTCTTGTTTTTTTAAATTAAAATAACATAAATGCATTTGAACTGACATTAAAGTTAAGGAACTGACATAATATTGCTATGTTAGTCTCTTTATTTTCTTCTCAAAATCAATTTAGTAAGAACTTTAATGTGACAATTTTAGGCTCTGTTTGGTATTAACAGTTGGTAGCTTTAGCTACTAGTTACTAACTTTTTGACTTTTTAAAAATGATCAAATTTACAGTTTTTATATTTTATATTTCTCTTAAACAATGAAGGGTAAAACTGTCAAATCGATAAAAAATTAAAAAGGTAACAACTAAAAAGTTAGTTTATTTTTCAAAAAATAAATATTAATTTTTTAGTAAGTAACTACTAGCCAGTTATTAAAAAAAAAAAGTTAGTTTTTTATATCCCAGACCAAGCCTTATTCTTGTCTTATTTAAAAATAAAAGAAGGGGGTTTAAGAAACTTTAAAAAATTCAAAAGTTTTAACTTTTTCAAACTTTTAAAATTTCAATGTTTTCAAATAATTTTTTAAAATTCATTGGAAAATCAAAAAGTTTCACAAAACTCCAAAAGTTTTAAGATTCTTCATTAGAATTTTAGTATGTGTCACTTTATATAATTTTAAAAATTTTATATTAAATCAAACACAAACATCTAATCATCATTTTAAAATAATTTTTTACACTATAAATTTCAAAATTTTCACTTTTAATTTTTTTTTTTGGATTTTTTAATACTACAAACGATCCTAAAATATAACTCGAGTAAATCTATTTGCACTTATAAATTGTATTTTATATTTTATTTTATTTTATTTTTATTGAGTATGATTATCTCTTTTAACTAGTTATTCTTAAATATGTTTTTTTTTTAAAATAAATAAATAAATAAATAAATAAATAAAAAAAAGAGGTTGGAGAGTTGGAAGGTAGCACCTACCAAAACAATTGGAAAGTAGGAAGGCTGATTTGGTAATTTTACGTTTATCCGCCAACTACCACGTGGTCCATCACGTGTTGCTCATACTACCCCTTCTCTCTCTCTCTCTCTCACACACACACACACACACACACACACACACACACACACACACACACACACAAACAGACACAGACACACAAACACACACACTCTCTTATTTACCCGCCAAAACATCCTACCAAACCACCAAACTTCACACAGTCTCTCTCTCTATCTCTCTCTCTCTCTTCTGTAAGCAATGCAAGGAGGTCAAATGGCGGTTGAAGGGGCTCTCCGGTTGGCCTCTGTTCTTACTCCCTCCAAACCCGTAAGCTCTCTCTCTCACTTCTGTGAAATAGATATATATATATATTTCACGCTATTATATATTTCACTTACCATTGTGTTTGGTTTGTGAGAACATTGAGCAAAAGAGAAGCAATACAAGATTTTAAAAAACCCCTTTTTTTCATTATATCTGGGTAAGGAAGCTATATAATTAAACTGGGTTAACTGTGTTGGAAGTTCTTGTTTTTGTGATTTCCAATTTCCAGATAATAAAATATCTAAAATTCAGAGGTTCAGTTACAGTTGATGTTCCTAAAATTTCTTAACAACTGAATGGATAAAAAGTCTAAATTCGAAGTTCATAGCTGAAGCAGCTGATTGTTACTCAAATCGCTGCAATTGATGGAGAGGGACTACAGGGCAAATGAAGTAGTTAAATCTTGGAGGCTGGCACCCAAACATCGGATAGAAAATTTCCCTAATTTTCTGTTACCTAATTCGATATCTTATTGTGAAAGGTTGATCAGCTGAAGTTCGACCTGATCTGCAACCTTTCAAAGAACCCAAAACGCAAGTTGTTGTGGGACGGTTTTTGGTGAAGTTATTATGTTAGAGATGATCTGTACTGGAGGTAGGAGTGAGCAAAATCGAACTGAACCAGAAAAATCAAACTAAATCAAATAAGTTTGGTTCGTTTCATTTAGTTTTTTGGCTAACTTGGTTGATTCATTTTTTTTTTTTTTTTTACTTTTAAATTTTGATTTTTCCATTTGGTTAAATTTTTTGCTTAATTTTCCGTTAAAACCGAAAAAAACCAAAATTTATATTATAATACAGTAAACATTGTTCTTATCTTAAATTTATATTAATATATTCATATTAAATGTGACCTTGTCTCCATGGATTTAACGGAGGAATATGACCCCAAACAGATTTAATTAGTGCCGTCAAATCCATATAGCCGACCACACATAGTGGGAAAAAGCTTGGTTTGGTTTGGTTTGGTTTGGTTTTATATTCACATTTTTAATAAATTTATATTAATATATTAAATTGATGTACAAACCTAAACCAAACTAAATATAAATTCGGTTCGGTTATTCGGTTCTCTTAAAAATAGGACCCAAAAAAAAAAAAAAAATTCAATGTGGTTCAATTTTTGACAAAAGTCAAACCAAATATGAATGCTCACCCCTAATTGGAGACATTTATTATAAAATCCAGTTGTGAATAGGTTGCATTAAAACAATTGGCTTTTACTAGAATTAGATAGTCAGAAATGTAGGGTCTGATCAACTTCAATTAAAATTCTGAACAGCAATGCTGATTTTCTGGGCTTGAATTAAATCCACACACACTCATGAAACATCAGGTCAACACCCATTGCAAACAAATGAAGTTGGATATACTGATTATCAGACCAGTACCAAATTGTAATCTAATCAACTGATAATTCGCTAATAGATGACTTGACAATCTGGATTCCCATATGTTTTCTTATCATAGTTCTTATTGGATAGTCAGAAGCACAAGTCGTGTTCTGAGTGGAATTAATTGAGGGGAAAAAAAAAAAGGGGACCCAGTCTGCATTCAATTAAAATTTTGGCTTCTTCGTAATTCATTTTGCAATGTCAAAAACACAACTCGGTTGTTGAACAAAATTAATAATTGATAACAATGGTCAAGAGCTATCAGTCTGCTATCAAAGATACATTCCTTGCTTTAAGTCTTTCAGTAATCCTGCTTGGGTTTGAGATGTTTAAAATTATCCCTCCCACTAGACTTTTTTTATTAATGTTGTTCTTGGAAATTTACAGAGATTTATACCATCACTGACCAAAATAGTTGGGACCCTTGGACCAAATTCACGATCAATTGAGGTAATTGAGGCATGTTTGCAGGCAGGAATGTCAGGTAATTCATCAATGGATCTCAGTATGCATTTTACATTGTCAGAAGCATTATGATGTGCAATATTGAATTTTATTTTTTCTGTTTTCCAGTGGCACGTTTTGATTTTTCTTGGTTAGATGACAAATATCACCAGGAAACACTGGAAAATTTGAGGATGGCTATGAAAAATATGAAGAGGTCGTGTGCTGTAAGTATTAAGTTGTAGTCATCTCCACTTAATCAAGAAAACTTCCATAGATTTTCTATGACACTGATATCTAGTATTCACTTCTCTAAAGTAAGTCAAAATGTGGAATTAAATGTAGTGGTGGTAATGCAGAACCGGAGCATGTTCTTGGGAAGATTCTTTTAGTCTTGGAGTTTAATATTGGGGGGATTTTATTGAGATTTTTAAGGGTTTTATTGATGTTTATTTTAAGCAGGGAGTGGATTTGATTTTTAGGGATTTTGGTTTAAGGTTAGTTTAAGTGAGGATTAGATTTGACTTTTATGTACTCGTTTTAGAGTTTGCCTGTATAAAAGCTAAAGGCTGTAATGGTTTGGTAGCTTTGAAGATAATTTGAATATAATTAAGTCCCCCCTCCCCTTTTTTAATCCCCTCCACCGGGGCGTCTCTGTATATCTTCTTTCATCTCTAGTTTTCTTCTTTCCTTTTCTATCTCTTGCCTAATTTTTCTATTCTTTTATCCCTCTTCTTTTTTACGTTCTTCTCTATTTGTTATTTCTATATCTCTTATTCCTTACTGGTCCTATATTAAGTAGATGTTTGATGTGTTCTTGGGACCACGCCCTCCTCCCTCACCCCCCTCCAAAAAAAAAAAAAAAAAAAAAGAAAAAAAAATTAAGTGCTCTTATGGCCCCTTAAATTCAAAAATATTTAAAAGAGTAAATAACGAGTTACCCCCGGCCCTAAAAAAAAAATTAATAATAATAGAAAAATGAAAAATTTAACTTAGCCCCTAACATTGACATGACATGGATGTGCCAATTTAGCAATTTTTATAAAATGTAAGACATACATGGTGAAGACCCAGAAAATATACTGACTATGGACCTAACCTATTTCTATATTTGTAAAACTTTCTTCAACTGTGAACTTTCATTCTTACTGTTAGGCCATTCTTTTGTGGTCTATTTTTTTCTTTAATTCTTTGCCTTTAATCGATTAATTGCACAGGTTATGCTAGACACGATGGGTCCAGCACTTCAAGTGTGCAATAAGACTGGGAACCCCATAGAGCTGAAAGCTGACAATCATGTGACTATTACTCCTGATGTTACTAGAGAACCGTCAGTAGACTTCCTACCTGTAAATTATACTGGGGTTGCAAAGGTATGCTTTAATTTTTTTTGTTTTTTTACTTTGTATTCTAATTCAATTCTTTGCGTGTGTGTTGGGGGAAGGGGGTGGCTATAAAGCAGTATAATGGAATAGAATAGCTCAAGCATGACTCATGGGTTGCATATTGTTGATTGGAAATTTTGTCTTGTTTAAACATTTTTTTAAAACCCTTGACTATTTTGTTGAAATTAGAGATGTTAAAGAGTTTTAGTTCCTACAACTAGGGAAAAGAGGTTTGATCTAAATGGAATATTGATAAATTGCACACATCTCCCACCCCCCTTTTGTTGAAAACTTGATTCATTCTTCAAAATTGCATGGTTTGAATGGCATAGTTTGTAATGCCCTTCTCTTCAAAATAAAAGGCCACGATTTCTGACGATTGTCTTAATAGAAAATCTACTATAATGTGGCATGAAAGAATTTATAATATCCATATTTCTCTAATTATATACCATTTAATTTGTAAATTTTCTGTGTCTGAATTTTAGGGCGTAAAGAGCGGGGACACTATTTTTGTGGGGCAGTATCTCTCCACAGGCATTGAAGCCACCTCTGTATGGCTAGAGGTGAAAACTAGATGACATTTCTCCATGCTTATTTATTGAAGTCTGCTTTGCGGGCT
Source organism: Sideroxylon spinosum (assembly GCA_003260245.2). Taxonomy (NCBI): domain Eukaryota; kingdom Viridiplantae; phylum Streptophyta; class Magnoliopsida; order Ericales; family Sapotaceae; genus Sideroxylon; species Sideroxylon spinosum. Next base: position 35,250,194 of record QLOD02000016.1, on the reverse strand, counting down.
TACTTTGATTTGCTAGTTCTGTTGACCATCATACAGGTTTTAGAGATCAGGGGCCCAGATATAATATGTCTAGTGAAGAACAGTGCAACCCTTGTAGGCTTCATCTTTACTATGCATCTTTCCCAAGTCCATATCCATTTGCCTACTTTAACTGATACTGATAGGCAGGTAATGCTGCATTTTCTAAAATCTCCTTACTTGATTCAAGCTCATCTCGTTCCTAGGAAGTTAGATATAGAGAATTGTACAGCTGGCAATAACTAGTTAAGGATTTTTATCAGAGTTTGAGTGATTAAACTTTTTTGTTGAGCCACAGTATAATAGATAATGACAAAATGAATTTGCAAAGAAAATGTCTAATACTTCAGTAATTTTTGATAAAAAGATGAAAAGCCAAGAAATAGAAAGGGATGAAAATTTTCCACTTGGACTTGATTCTTTATAGGAAGGCAGAGATTGAAGATATTGTTGCCAAAAAAATTCAAGAAGGATGTGTTGGGTGGATTAAAGCTTTTGTTGTTTTTCCTTCAATGTCTACTGTGAAGCTAAAAGAAATTTTATAGAAAAACTATAAGGGCCAACCATACTCCATGATATTAAGGTTACGTAAAATATATTTTCAAAGAGAAAAAGTGCCTAAATGCAGATGTTTAGATGGATTTTGTAAGAGAAAAAAGGATTATGTTATAATGTGAAATAACAGCATCAATAAAATTGGAGATAGAATGAAAGAAAACTAACTAAATTTGTTCATTTCTCTTTCATATACATGTAACAAAGTTGTAATAACTCACTCTCAAATTTTTAAACATTATAGACTATATCGAACTGGGGATCCCGCAACAAAGTTGACTTCATTTCACTTTCATATACACGACATGTGGAAGATGTTCGAGAGGTCAGTTCCATTTTCCTTGTCTTTATTGTTCTTGACCCTATTATTGTTCGTAGGCTTTTGGCATCATATCTTAATGTTAATTGTATGATGAAGTTCCTCATGTCCTTTTGCAGTGAAGTAACTTGAGCTCGCCGCACTTGTTTGTGCCTCAGTTGGACATAATAGCTCTAATAATAGCTTCAGTTATGCTTAGAAGTTTCTATTATGCTTGGCTCAAAGTGTGATTGTCTTAATGTCTGGTTTACACGAAGATTAGAGTCCCTTCTTGAGCAGAGAAAAAGGAAATGAATGGATTGCATTAGCTGTTAGGAAATAAATCCTTATCTAAATCAGTGAGAAATGACGAGAAAGAAGCAATCACATTTACAAGACCACAAACACAGATATTTATGTGGTTCATCCAAGAATGTCCTGGGCTACATCCAAGGAGTAGCTGTGATTTTCTCACTAGGCTCAAACGCAAAAATAAAATGAAATAAAATAAAATGTCTCAGAACTTAAATATGCGGCTAGCCTATTTTTCGTTATATACCAACAACTAAAGCCACAAGTTACAAGTGTGAAATCACCAAAATACCTCTCATGACACGCAGGGAAATCGTATAGTACTATCAAGCTCCACACTGCCCGACCTCAGCATAAATAAAAAGGGTATACTAAAAGAGTCCTCAGTTTGATTACATTCTTTTATGAGTACAATAAGCTTCAATAGCGAATGACTCGTTACTTGTATGTTTTCATAGATCAAGTGGCCTCCTCCATTGATTATGTAATACTTAGTGGGAGAAACTCTCTGGCAGCTACACTTTAGAAGTTTGTTAAAAGGATAGGCTTCACTCTCTTGTCCAAGTGCCACTAGTGAACTAGAAGTACTGTTAAATATCACAAGATGATGGGTTGAATACAAATACGAGATCATGATGCCTTATCACTTCCTACTTTGATACATCCATTGAAAAGAAGTGCTGTTTCCCGCCACATTCCTGCTATTTGTCAAGTCAAATATTTATTATTACCTTGATTGAGGAATTGTTCATTTTTGTGGGAGTCAGCAATATGCATAATAATTTCTATGTTTTTGAGTTTTCAAATAATGATAATATATATATATATTTTTTTGGCTAATTCAATATATGTCAAGAGCTAATCTGATGTTTGCTATTTTCAACAGCTTAGAGCTTTCATCAAAGCTAATAACCTTCATGAAACTCAGATTTTTGCCAAAATTGAGACTGTGGAGGTAAGGTAGCATTAACATTAGAGCTAAATTGCTGAAGGAAATGGTAGGTTCTCTTTATCATAGTTATTATTATGACTGCAGTGTTTTAATCTTGGCTGGCTATTTTGGCAGGGATTGAAACATTTTGATGAGATCCTCCAGGAAGCAGATGGCATTATCCTTTCTCGAGGGAATTTAGGAGTTGACTTACCCCCAGAAAAGGTTGTGTATCAAATGGAACTATCACCACTAACCTTCAAAAGTTCTGACTCTCTAATAATTTCCTTATTAATGATTCTTAATCATGTAAATATCAACAAGTGAAACGTCTTATCATGGAAGAAGGCAATATAACACAAAATTTTTCATGGATGACAATCCTTTAATAGAAGTTGGTGGAAAACTGAACAATAAATGACAGAACCTAGCAAAATTGTGACATCATTTCATCGTTTTTCATCGCACATGCCATACCGTTGAACTTTTCAGATTCAAGAACAATTGGTGTTCTGCACAGTTTGATTCAACAATTGACCTCTCTTCCACGGATGAAGATCCTTCAAAACATTTACACTTAATCAATTATCGATTCTTGAAAATTTCAGGTCACATTAGCAATTCATCTTATTGCTGTTAGATTACTGGCGTTTGGTTTTCATTCATAAAGCTAAAACCACATACTTTATTTATTTATTACTTTTTTTTTCCTCTTTTCACATTTTGGCTAGAACTTTTAAATCACTAGATTTATTTAAACATTCTGATTCAGCTTGAGCATATCTATGACTGGTATAAGACTTCATTCAGTGATAAAGTAGCTTAATTTAGCAATTCTAATCATTTTTTGAGGATGACATAACAAATGCACTAAAATTGTTCTCATTCTAATTAGTACAACTTTGCTTGTTTCAGAAAGTTGAATGACATGCAGATCTCTTGGTCTGTACAAGATCTTTCTATATTCTTTGTCCCTAAACCTCCCTATCAATGATTAATTAATTGTGTGCCGCTATTGTAGGTTTTCTTGTTTCAGAAGTCTGCCATATTTAAGTGTAACAAGGTTGGAAAACCTGCCATAATTACTCGGGTGGTGGATAGTATGACGGCAAATCTACGGCCAACTCGTGCAGAGGCGACAGATGTTGCTAATGCCGTTCTTGATGGTTTGAAACTTCAAACATTTGAACATTATTATCGCCAAATTTGCTTAAAACCTGAATATTAAACTTTTGTCCTTTCTCTTTTGTTTTCATTCTGTAAGGAGCTGATGGTATATTGTTGGGACCAGAAACACTTCGGGGGCTGTATCCAATTGAGGCAATAAGAACTGTGGGGAGAATATGTGCTGAAGTAAGTGTCTCTATTCATTGCTGTGCGTGTTTACATAATTAGAAAATGTTCTCAGAATTTTCATTGATTGAGATGATAATTGATAAATGGGCAAAAGCATGAAAATTCAAGTCACTATAGTTGTTACAAGGTTGCATCACAGGAACAGATGATCTTGACATATGAAATAGACTGTTAACCATTTTTTGTTTTTTTAAATAATTGAAAATATTCTTAGAAATTTGTATGGATGGAGATTTATAAAACAGTTAATATAGTTTTCATAAGATTACAGAACGGTAAAAGACAATCTTAACATATAAAAGAAATTGTTTATTTTTGGATAGCACTATTCTGATATAACAGTCACATCTCATTTAAGTAGTCATCCAACTGGGCATTTTGAGGATAGCACATTTATTTTTGAGCACACTACATGCCCATAAATAAATAAATAATAATTATTACTTTAGAAGGATCACTTCAACATGTATACTTATTTTTCTTTCCTGTAGGTAGGAACACTTGGAAAAAAAAATATAGCCTTGTGTGAAAGGGAAAGTAAAATTTTCAAGAGCTGACCCTTGCAATTATGATGTAAAAGTTCATGGCCCCTGTGTATGGATGTTATTGTTTCATGGATAATTAGCAAAACTCTTTGAAAAGCATCATTACAATATTTTTCTATAATTTGCTGGCAGTTTTCTATTGGAGTGAAATGCATAGCTACTGCCTGCATTATTCCTTGGTAACCCTTATACACTCTAAATTGCTGTGTAGCTAGAATCTGGGATAACACTCATTTTCGTTTGCAGATATCACTCAAAGGATTCTTAATATAAGTAAATAAATAAATCAATTGCTATGAAATCCACTATGTGAGTCCATCCCCATATAAGGAATTTGTAGCTTTGTATAAAGTGAATATAAAATGTTATTAGTGAGGGAGTATAATATTTTTGCATTTAGATTCTTTTTTCTTTTAATTTATAACCAAATGCAAGTGCACATTGTTAGAAGATAATTTGGAGGCTTTGAAAAAAAAAGAAAAAAGAAAAAAGGAATTGCTACATGATAGAACTTCATTACAAGAATTTGAATTCAACCTCATCACCGGTGGGCTGTGTTGAGTTTCTAATCCATTCCAACTTGGTGTCTTACTCAGAATTCTTATCCAATCGCAAACAATAATCTATCTCTTGCACAAGAGAAGTTAGTATTTATGTACTTCTTGTGATAACAGATTTGAAATCTGAAATTTAGCTAAAGATGCATATGCCTGACATGAGATTTAATGTCCTGTTGATTTTAGTACTATTAAATTGTCACAATATCCATAATATGAATTATGGCTGGCATCTATATGATTTCAGTATGTAATTCCTATGAAAAAAAAAATAAAAAAATAAAAAACAGCATACAACAGGGTATATAGATATATGTAAAATATATTACATTCTTCATGCTGCAATAAAAAATGTGCTTGTTGTAGGCTGAAGGGGTTTATAATCAATCTCTTCATTTCAAGAGAATTGTCAAATATGTTGGAGAGCCAATGTCTCATGCGGAATCTGTTGCATCATCAGCGGTAACTGTCATTCTGATCTCCTATCATAAATGGATTATATTCCATATGGCTTTTGTCAAACAACGTCAAACAACAACCTACGTGAGTTCTTTCTCATTTTGAAGGTACGTGCTGCTATTAAGGCCAAGGCTGCAATGATTGTTGTGTTCACTTCATCTGGTAGAGCAGCAAGGTGCTCCATTTACAATTGATTTATAGCAACTAAAGAATATTACCCTCAAACTATTGGCTAAACATGATTTGTGTAGACAGGTTGATTGCAAAATATAGGCCATCAGTGCCAGTTTTTGCCATTATCATCCCTCGTCTCAGGA
>QLOD02000016.1:35175094-35187192 GCA_003260245.2 Sideroxylon spinosum | reverse complement strand
TTCAAGTCTTAGAAATGGATTATTACCTTCACCATTCCTGTCCCGTTGTCACATACGAGAGGCTGAATATCTTCAGTGTCTGTCATTTCCTAATATATGCTGGACAAAAAGAAATTATCAAGTCAAAATGCAGAAGAGGATATTTTAAATCATAGATAAAAGCACTCAACATTATTTCTAAAGAGCCCCAAGCCATTTTTGTTTTTAATATAACATAGGAGATGGATCATTTTCCTGGATGGTATGATACACAAAATAGTATTTTTTTTTTGGCATTATGTTCATCAGTTATTTCCACGAGTCACAATGTAAGCAAGCACTTAAATTTCAAAGGCTGATCAAATTTTTGATGAGAAAATCCTTTGACCTTTCAAAAAAATTAAAAAAAAAAAAAAAGGAAAATCTTTTGCATTTACCATTTTACAATTGCTAAATTTATAAACTTCATTACATAGGGCTTAAGAAGGGATTCCATTGGAATGCAAAGAGTTCTATATTAAGACTTGAAATGGAACAAATTTTGTGTCTTCATTCCAAATAAAAGCAAATAAAAATAGGCAGATCAACAGTCCAAACATCTTATCGGAAGGTTTAATATATCATAAGGCAATGGATCCAATACATTCCATCAATATGGTATGTAAATCCTTGAGATAGTACCCAAAAAAAAAAAAAAAAAATTTGTTACAATAATTATATCAATAAATTATGGCATTGCTCCTTGACAAATTATACCAGCCAAAAATTCTTAAAAACAAATTTACATGAGAACCCAGATAGGTTCAAGAACAAAAAACTTTTCTCCACAGTTCCACGAGTCTCAATCAAACCCACACGTGCCGGCGACAATCAACAGAAAACCACGTTTACACACACACACACACACAAACGTATAAAAGATAATCCAAATAATTCTAGAGCTGCTTCTAAATCCATATACCCCGATCGGTGGATCAATCAATCGAAATCATCACCAAAAATGCCTTTCAGATCGACAAAACTAATGAAAATGCAAGAGGTGATCAGATTCAGATACAATACCTTTTGACACCCAGAAATTGTTCTCTCTCTCTCTCTCTCTCTCTCTCTCTCTGAATCCTCTGCAGAAGATACCCACCCTCGTGTGTTTAAAAAAACAGAGAAGCTCGTGGAAATGAACCACAACTTCAAGTCATTTTAGATCATCACCGTTGATTGCGCAAGAATCTAGTTTTGTGGATCCCTGACTGATCATTTTTTATGGTTGATTTTGATACGTTCGGCTCACTATAAAAATTTTTAATATCTCAGAATTTTTCTTAAAATTTATTATTTTTTACTTATTATTTTGATTTATTTAAAATTATATAAATTCATATAAATTTTTAAAAATTTAATGTTTGTTGTTTGGGTAAATAAATAGAAAATTTGAATTTTACAGTTTTCTAATTTACGTTACGAAGATTTATAAAACTTTGTAATTTTTTTGTTGTACTACGAACAGAATACGATACCAAATATCTTAAAAAAAAAATTAATTGAAGAAATTGGAAATTGGAGAGACCAAGGATAATCAAAATTGCAAATTATTTAGCAAATATAATTAAATTGAAGTAGTTAAATATTTAAACTGTATGATATATAAATGAAATTACACATATATTGTATCCTTTACTTTTATTAATTTATTATTTAATATCTTTTAAGAAAATAAGAAATTTTTTTTCTTTTAGATTGTGATCATTTAATTAAAATAATTTAATTTATTTATGACTAAATTATATTTCGTAAATGGGTATTTATAAGGGAACAATTGCGTGATTATAAAATTGAATCCCATGGGGAAGAAGATAAAGTTCGAATTTTTTTAATGTTTATTTATTTATTTTTATTTTTTCTAAAATTTTAAAAGTGGGGTTGAGTGGAGGGGTAATAGTGACATAAGATGGTGGGGCTAGGGACGCTGCCAACTCAGTTTTCAGTTGCTCTGGAGATCTCTTCGGCCATTTTTCCACTGACACGTGGCCGTTTGGACTTTGCCCTCCGCAATTGAGCCGAGTCCGCGGTCAACCTAGAAAACCGGTCAGAGCTCCCACAAAACAACGACAAAGGCTGTCCTCGTGTTCCAACGTGCCGTGCATTACCGGAAGAGGGGAGGCCGCAGTGATCATCCACTGCCGCCGTTGCGGTGGTGTCGTTGTGGTATTCTTTTATCAAAACGACGTCGTTGCACTAGCCGCGGACTTAGGTAGAACGGTGTCGTCTTGATAAAAAACTAAAACGACGTCGTTTTATCCCGATCGATTACCCGAATCCTGCATTACCGAACAAAATCACAAAATAAGATTACACTCCTAATTAATTGTTTTCTTTTCCCGCATTTTAAGAAAAATATTATTTTATAATTAAAATATATGTTTTTTTTTAAATAAGTTACAATTTAATTAAAAAGTATTGGAACGTTTGGAAGACCAAATTTTACTAAAAATTACAAAAAGTTAATAATTTTGTTGTAATTTTTACTAATTAAATTTTATCTTAGGCCACTTTTACACTAAATTTTTTTTTTACACACCACCTATAGATCTCAGATGTTTGAACCTATAAAAACAGGCCCATATATTTTCTTAAATGTAAAAGACTAGTAATTGTTCGTACATGAAAGCATAAAAATATAATTTGATGTGTAAATAAATTAAATTTAAATTTATAAAGTAAACTTATTTAAAAAAATGTAAAATTAACATAAAAAATAAAATTCCATAAAATTTGATTATTTATTACAAATATTATTACATGTTTAAAATATTAATTTAAAATATTTTATATAAAAATTATTCAAAAAATGAAAAGAGTGAGAGAAAAAAAATAATCTTAACTATGTAACAAATTTAATGATTAAAAATATTTCAAATTTAAAATTTTAAACCTCTTTATTACATAAATGACATAAAATGTAAATATATATGTATTTAAAATTTAAGTTTTAAGTACATTAAAATTAAAATTTTAATCTAGATGCTAATATTTTCCTATAAATTTTTAAAAAAATTAAAATTTAAATATATTTTTTTAAACAAAAAATTTAGTTGACTTTACTAATAGGTGTTCATATGTTTTTTTAATAAATGTATATAAAATATTATCAATTTTTTTAAAATATTAATTTAAAAACTTTTACATATTTATTACGTAAGAAAAATGTAAAAAAAATTAATTTTTACTTAAACATTTATTAATTAATTCATTTTATTTTTAACTTATTCAAATCTATCGTGCAAACACCTTTTCCACCCCGTTGCTCGCCCTCAGCTCCGCCCTTCTCCCCAACCCGGCAGAGTTGTCCCCGTCAGGCAATAGTCTTATCAAATATCCTCCCTAATTATATTGATCTGCTTATGGTTTTTTTTTAAATTTTGTTTGCAGCATGAAAGATTGAACAATATTTTAATTTTAATTTTTGTGTGCATAAACTCAAGCAATACATAATGTAACAATTACATATAAAAAAAATTAAAAAAAACTTGTTTATTAGCCAGATTTTTTTATTCAAATATTGCATTAATATTTTTATAACAACAGTGCATTTGAACTTTTCATTTAAAGTGATTGGCTCATAACAGAGTTACATTATCCTAGTGCATTCTTTAACACAAAAAATTCTAATAGCATCACACTGTTCTTTCTTCATTTTCCTTATTTTTTCTTTTTTAAAAAAAATATATTCATAGAATTTCTCACTTGTCATTAATGGGTGTACATTTTAGTCACCATTAATTTGATTCCAATATGAATTACGTAGATAATTGTTAAAATACTAAATACAGCCCTAAATCCTTTAGATTTTGCATATATGGAACTTCGAATTGGAGATGGAAAAAACAAAGAAAATGAAAGATAAAAAGAAAAATTATGTTTCATGTTGTCCCCCTCTTACTTGAAAGAATGTTATATTTTATAAAATTGCAATGGATTAATATTTTTTTTTCATATACTTGTTAAAATTGATTTTTTTAAAGGGTCAGATAAAGAGATAAAATGTTATGAGAATAAGAAGCTAATAATTATTTTTATAATGGGTTAGTTTAAAATTCTATAAAACTTTACAAATCTCTATAAAATTAAAAATTTTCGCTTACTTTATAAATTACAAAATTACATTTTTACAAATTTACATTAATTTCTATACCTCCAAACACTGCTAATATTTACTTCATTATTTTTGCCTCTATTGAAAAACAAATTATTGGATTTGCCATTGGATATACAAATAAAGGCAGATCCAAGATTTTTGCTAAAGGGGGAATCAGACACTGAGTGTTCAAAAAAAGGATAATGAGAAAATAATAATAAGTTATGTCGGATTTAAGTGTAAAGGAGAAACAATTTTTCGTTTTTAGGGAGAGATTAAATTATTATTGAATATTAAATCGGTAAATATATTTTTCACAGTTTAATAGTTTAAGTTGCCATAGAACCTAAGAGTTAAAAATGTCTTTCATTACTAAAAAATATATATAACTATTATTAAGTTTTATTATTTATAAAATTTATTATGTTATATTTTTATACTATGTATAAAAGTATTAAATAGTATAATGCGAGAATGTATTTTATTTCATAAAAGATACTAGGATTTGATTCTTGTTCACTTCTTTTATACTAAAAAATTGAGTTAACCTTAATTTTTTAATAAAACCAAAATATCTTAATTTTGAATTAATTTAATTTTTAAATAAACCTAAAATTCCAATGATATTTTAGTAATTTTATGTTTAATATCAAGGGTGTCACTCTCCACTCGAAAGTATTAAATAGTGTAGAAATAAAATATATTTTGTTTCATAAAAATATTAGGATTCGATCCTTGTATACTTCTTTATGCTAAAAAATTTAGTTAACATTAACTTTTTAATAAAACCAAAATACATTAATTTTGAATTAATTTAATTTTTAAATAAAACTAAATTTTAAGAATATTTTAGTAATTTTATGTCCAACGTCAACATCGAGGGGTGCCTATGCGTACAAACCCTTCTTTAAACCATTTTTTGTTATATTTTTCCATGGTTTTCTTTAATTAAGATTCTAGAAGGTACTGTCCTTCATTTTTTTTTTTTTTTTTTTTTGAGTGGAGAGAATAAAAACGAAAAAACAAATTGAAGAAGAAGCCTTATTAAATTTGTTGTGCAAAAAGTGACGTTTTATTATAGTATCAATTTTCTGTTTTTGTTTTCTCTATAAAGAAACAGAAGTAGAAAAGTTTTTGATACACATTTGTTTTCAAAAATTAATAAAAAAATGCTTGATAACCAAAAAAAAATTATGTTTTCAAGATGTAATATATAACATGTAATCAGCATTCTCTTTTCATGTTTATATCACAAATTCAATTTGTACGTTAATTCTAAACAAGGCAGAACCAACCTTTTGAGTCATTGGGCAGGTGTGAAAATTACATGCTATTTTAAGAGAAAATAAAAATATTTTTATAATCTATGCGTACAAAATAATTATGGTATATAATTAAAATTTATAAGAATATTTTATTAAAATTCAATTAGTTTAATAAAATTGATAATTTTGGTGATGAATTAGTTTTGTATATATATATATATAAAATCAAGCCTTTTCCTACTAGGTTGGATCGGGTATATGGATTTGATGTTGCCAATCAAATCTATTTAGAGTCATGTTCTCCTTTAGATCCATATAGATAAGGTCATATTTAATAGTTTCTTTCTAACTTTTATTGAGTCTTTCTCTCTCTCTCTCTCTCTCCTAATCTTGGCAATCTCTATACTTTCGCACATTTTAACCGGTGCCTTCGTTGGACACTTTCTAATATGACCGAAGTATCTTAATCAATTTTCTCTTATTTTATCTTCAATTGATAGTATTCCTACTTTGCATCTAATCTCCTTATTCCTAATTCTATCTCTCCTTGTGATTCCGCAAATCCATCTTAACATTCTCATCTCTGCAACTGTTTTGAAATATGATTATGCTTACTACCCAACACTCTGATTCATACAACAATAGTGGTTTTACCGCCACCTTGTAATACATTCATTTCACCTTAAGGGGACTTTCCGATCACACAAGACCCCTAAAGCACTTCTCCATTTAGTCCATTCGGCCTGAATCCTGTGACTTACATCAATATTAATCCTTCCATCCCGTTATACCATAGATCCAAAGTACCTAAAGTTTTTTTTTTTTTTTTACAATCTTTTGTATATCCAAACTTACTTCTATGCTACCAGTTGTTCTACTTTGACTAAACTGGCATTCTATAATTCCGTTTTGTATCGACTTAGCCTAAACATTTTTATCTCTAACATTTTCTGTCATAATTTTAGTTTAGCATTCACTCATTCTCTTGTCTCATCTACTATAACAATGTCATCTACAAATAACATATACCACGGCACCTCATTCTTAATATGTCTTGTAATCTCATCCATAACTAGGGCAAACAAGTATAGGCTTAACGCGAAGTCTTAGTGTACACCAATTGTGATAGAAAACTCCTCAGTCTCTCCGTTAGTTATCTGTATAAATGTCATTTATCACCTCAATATGTGCGACACACTCTTTTCTCTTCTAATACTTTCCATAGAATCTCCTTCGAAATCTGGTCATAAGTCTAATCAAATCACTGAACACCATATGTAAATCTTTTTGACTTTTTCTATACTATTTCATTGATCTCTTCAGGAGAGAGATAGCTTTCATGGTTGATTTCTCAAGCATAACATTCTTAGTTTTCCCTCAATAACTCACTCTTATAATTTTATCGTATGACTCATCAATTTAATAGTTTTATACATATATATCGGCCGAAAAAATAACAATTATAAGTGGACAATAAAAGCAAATTAGTATATTAACAGATAACATCGATCACCGTTGAAATACCTAAGTACAATAGATAATTTTCCTTTTGTTAGCGTTAGGTGTCCTACAACCCTAGATGTGTTACCTCAGTAGTTCTGCAAAAAATAAAATGAAAATTGTACAGCAGTAATATATACAGAGCTAGACAATGCACAGATTTTTTTTTTTTTTTTTTTTTAATACAAACTATTGTGCATGTATTATATTCATACAGGAAAAACTTAAAAATTTATTTCTATTTTTAATATTATCTTACACAAAACATATCTAAGATATAAATTTATTAGTACTTATTTAAATATTTTTAATACACAAACTGACAACGCTCTCTACCTTATATTGTTTTAAAAAAAGTCATATTCTTATACTTTGGCCCCGTTTGGTAATGTTTTTGTTTTTTGTTTTTATTTTTATATTTTCAAAATTTTGTAAACTGGTAACAAAAACATATTTGTTAAATCTGTTTACTTTTTTTTTTTGTTTCGAAAAAAATAAAAACTTAAACAGAAAAACGAAAAAAAAAAAAAAAAGGTGTTTTCACTTTTTTTTCTTTTTCTGTTGTAAATATTTTTATATATTTTATTGCTTTATCCATTTTTGGTTTATCATATTAAAATAAATTACTTTATTCAAATATTTTATTAAACTAAAATTATTTTAATAAAAAATATAATTTAATTAAATAAATTATCTAAATAAATATGTAACACATTTTATTAATTTAATTTTAATAAATAATTAAATTAATTATTAATTATGAATTAAATTTATTTAATATGAAATATTAATTTTTAAATTATTTTTAATAAATAAAAATCATAATTTAATACAATAATTAATTTTATTTACTTAATACAAAATATATTTTATAAATAATTTTGATAAAGTATAATTTAATTTAACTATGATATTTTATTAAAAATAATTTAATAGAATATATTCAATATTAGTTAAATTAATTAAAGTAAATTAAGTATAAAGTTTAAGTTAATTAATTAATTTAATTTAGTAATTAATTCAATTTAATTAATTGAACTAATATTGAATATATTTTATTAAATTATTTTTAACAAATATCATGATTATATTAATTAATTAAATTTAGTTTAATAATTAATTTAATTTAGTCATTTTTAACTAATATTGAATATATTTTATTAAATTATTTTTATTAATTATCATAGTTAGATTAATTAATTAATTTAATTTAATAATTAATTTAATTTAGTTATTTTTAACTAATACTAAATATATTTTACTAAATTATTTTTAATAAATATCATAATTAAATTATTTAAATTATTATGAAGTATATTTTAGTAAATATTATAATGAAATTATAATTAATATATTTTATATTTACTGGATTAAATGATACAGTAATTATATGTTATTCAATTTTTAATTAAATAATATAATTAAATTAATATGAAATATATTTTTTTAATTCTACTATATTTTTAGAAACTAATAAAATTAAATATTTATGAAAATAAAAAAATTAATAATTATAAACAAAACTGTATTTCTAAACATAGTTTCAGTTTTTATTTCAAGAAAAATAAACAGCAACAGAAATCACAAAATAGAAAATGACAACAGAAAAACAACAACAAAAAATGACAGCATTGTTAAATTTAATTTAGTTATTTTTAACTAATGTTAAATATATTTTATTAAATTATTTTTATTAATTATCATAGTTAGATTAATTAATTAATTAATTAAATTTAATAATTAATTTAGTTTAGTTATTTTTAACTAATATTAAATATATTTTTACTAAATTATTTTTAATAAATATCATAATTAAATTATTTGAATTATTATGAAGTATATTTTAGTAAATATTATAATGAAATTATAATTAATATATTTTATATTTATTGGATTAAATGATACAGTAATTATATTTTATTCAATTTTTAATTAAATAATATAATTAAATTAATATCATATATATTTTTTTAATTCTACTAAATTTTTAGAAACTAATAAAATTAAATATTTTATGAAAATAAAAAAATTAATAATTATAAGCAAAATTGTATTTCCAAATATAGTTTCAGTTTTTATTTCAGAAAAAATAAATAGCAACAAGAAATACAAAACATAAAATGACAACAGAAAAACAACAACGAAAAAATGACAGTACTGTCAGAGGGGATCTTTTGTTTCCAATTTCAATTTATGTGGCTTTAGTTGTGATATATTCTTGCAAAAGAATAATTTATAATTTTGTATGAGCAAAATTTTGTTTAAAGAAGTTTCTATCGGGAAGCACTTCAATATTTGTTATGCTTTGAAGAATTTATGTAATGTTTTTTTTTTTTTTTTCATTATTATTATTCTGTCATTCTTTTCCACCATGGGATCAATCAATACATTAGCAATTTCTAAAAAAATTAAGTATAACATTTATATATTTTAATTTTATTTAACACTCTAAATCACAAGACTTACAAACAATGATCATTCTCATGAAACAGTAACTTACTAGAAATAGTTCTTATTCTTATTACATTCCCAATAAAACATTTCACATGCATTTGCCAAAGTCAAAGGCAGTACGGTACTTGTAAAGAAAAGCACAAACCATGTATTATTTGAATGAAAACGAAAATATAACAAGGCAATGGATGTTCACACAGTGTCCTCAAATAGAATAATAGAGCAGTAGTAGTGCACCCAGAAATTGCATTCGGTACATTTAATAATAAAAGGGAAAGAGGTATATCTTCTGAGCCTCTCACAGAAGCTGCAAAGCGATTTGTCCCCATCGTTCTCTGGCTGGGGTACGCAAGTGAGAGAGTGATGACCGTGATAGCGAGGCTTAAAGATGGTCTGATACGTAATATTTGAATATCTATTATTAAAATTGGGAAATATGCATTTCATATGAAGAGATTGATCGCAGTGCTCGTGGCAGTGATAGAACCAGTGATGGGGATCGATGTCATCCTCACAAATTTCACAATAATACACTTGGGCGGGGTGATCTTTGTCTTTCACATTGGGAAAAGAATAGGTGAGAGTGAAAGGATGCTTGTCATACCTGTGCCTGACGCTTCCTGGCAGAAGAGCACATTCAATGCATACCCTGTGATCGCACATCTCACAAAAAAATGTATAGTAGCCTAACCCACTACCACATGAATTGCAACCCCAAGTCTGCCCCAGAGTAAGGACGT
Source organism: Sideroxylon spinosum (assembly GCA_003260245.2). Lineage (NCBI taxonomy): Eukaryota > Viridiplantae > Streptophyta > Magnoliopsida > Ericales > Sapotaceae > Sideroxylon > Sideroxylon spinosum. The sequence continues at coordinate 35,177,122 of QLOD02000016.1, read as the reverse complement.
GTTGATCATGAGATGCGGGTCGAATGCCAGCGGGTAGTACAGCACACTTGACATCCACGTAGAATTCACATTCAACGCAACCGAAAAGAAAAGTGTCGCAGTAAATTTCACAACATCTACACTCGCGAGGAGTAAAATATGGGGACTGTGGTGTGATTAAGAGAAGCTTGTGTTTTGGATGACAGAGGTGTTCCAGTTCATTGGGTAACCTTGCACACCATGGATGGAGGTAGAAATTATCATTGCATTCCGAATCAGCACAATAGTAAAATGGTACTCTTGTCGAGATGGTGTATCCGCACCCATTGCATAGTTTATTTTCCGATTGCTTGCAACTCGCAATACTAATGGAGGAGGAGGAGGATGACGACTCACCGCGGTGGTCTATCTGCATATTTTCATGAAAAAACAACGGGTGCTTATGAATGTGATCAAGAGTAGTACTGCTGATCATCATGGTCTGGCATTTGACGACATCATCATTTGTGGTTGTGGATTTCTTCGCCTGTGAGCTGATGACGTTCTTAATTAGTCGGGCTATCAAATCATCAGCTGCAGAAGCATTGGTCCATGGCAACTCCATCACATTTGCGCGAGCAAATTTTTTGGCCTTACTTTTTGCTTTGCTATCACTGAAACGACAAAATAAAAGGGAAAAATATCGTAATCAAAATGACAGAGAAATTAAGCGCATACGACAAATATATATATATAAAAGATTTCCACCAAAAAGAAAAAATAAAAATAAAAATAAGAAAATCAGCTCAGACATCTCAGAATTTGATGGTTGTTTTCATAGAAAACATTAATTGGTACAATTATGCTTTATTATAGTGTAAAAGACCAAGATTTGGTGAAGGTATTTTTTTATGAAATTCATTTAGTGAAGTTTATTGTCTATTAAGGACCCTTAACTATCAATAATTACTTACAATTTGATTTTTTTTTTCGATTAATAACCTTTGACCACCAATAATTATTCATAATTTGAAGCGGTGTACAAGTAATTTTTAACTTTTATAAGTTATTTAAGTAATTTTGTCTTTTATTTATTTTTTATTTTCTTAAATGTCCTTCAAGTACTAACTGCTCTTATAATATTATTTTATTTTACCTAATTGCCCCTTAGTTACTTACAATCTTTTTAAATACATATAATTAGTAATTAATAATTACTCATTATTTATTATTTGAGAAAAAATTAATAATAGATACATAGTTTTTTTTTTAAATAAAAATTTCATAAAAATTCATGTGCATCAAATGTGCACTGGTATTTTCTTAATTATTTTTTAAATAAAATATCAAATTAATTACATATAGTTATAAAATAAAATTTTAATAAAAATTCACGTGCGTCACATGTGTACCAACGTAAAATTAAGTAAAATAAAATAATAATAAAAATTCTCACACATTTTTTTAATAGGTTGATTAAAAATTAATAACAAATAAAAATTAATAAAAAAGTAAGTAAATATTTATAATCTGCAAAACTAAAATATTTAATTAATTATTAAGACAAGAAAAAAAAATTACATGCATACGTGCACATAAGCGTCTAGTATAATATCAAGGAAGGAGCCTAACTAGTCAAAATGGAAAAAGACAATCATTCTAATATAAACTAAATCAAAGAAAAAGAGCTATAGATCAGAAAGGTTAACCTGGATTGCTCCATCTCCAATGTTGAGCATCTCAGATGGACAAAATATTCGCATTTAGTTTCGCGACAAAAATAAACCCATTGATTTTTAGTTACTTCCTTCAAACAGATTTGGCAATTGAGCACATTTGACGGTACCGAATAACGGAGAGCGAGAGGGTGATCATGAACCCCAAGTTTAATGGTGGTGGGTGAGGAAGCACATTCTTGATTGATCCAAAATCCACATTCAGTGCATAGAAAGGAATTGCCTTCGTGTTTTGTGTTGCAAGCATTGCACAAAATCATGGTTGACTGATCTAGGGGGACCAACTCGTGTGTGTGACTTGCGTGCTTAATCAGCTGTTGGCCTTTTAGCACTA
>QLOD02000016.1:34985374-35007661 GCA_003260245.2 Sideroxylon spinosum | reverse complement strand
CAAAAACCAATAACTAAAAAAGTAAAAATTAAAAGACTAATATTAAAGGTAACTCAACTAATAAAATTTTAAGTTTACTTTTTCGTGGTCACTAATTCGAGTTTTTTTTAAAATTTGAAAGAAAGAGACAAAAGGTAGGATTTTATTCTTATGGGCTAAAAAGTTTAATAAATTTAATAAATATACAATTAAAAAATCTTTTTCTTAGAAAGAGACAAAACAAAAAGATGAAATTCAAAAAAAAAAATGCTAATTTTGTTTTACTAGAATTGGAAAAAAATTTTCTGACACTATGGTCGTTAAAGAGAAATGTTTTGTAAAGAGTTAGAAAAAGAATTGTGAAATATAAAAAGTAAAAATGATGAGAAAATGCAATAAATGGAAGAAAAGATAATGATCGATGCTATGAAAAAAAAGAAAATTCCGGATGGAGAAAGGTATATATTTTTAAATTTGTATTAAAAAGATAATAAGTATTTTTTTTTGAACTTTTTCAAATTTTTTGACGTGGAGTCTAGACTTTTCCTGTACCAATGAACCATTATGTAGAAGGTGACAAAATGTAGTATTTATCTTTTATTAAATATAGTATATAGGGGTGTTTGATTGAAAAAGTTTTGATAAAAAAGTACTGTAAAAGTATAAAAATGTGATATAAAGGTAATAGGTGGTAAAATTTTATTGAAAGAAAGTACAACTTCTTATAATTTTTGGTTATTTTTATACCAACTAAACAGGGCCATAATATATAAGTAAAATATGATAATAAGGGGATAATTGCTACCGGCTTTAAATAAGTTTTGTCACTAACTGGAAGTTTACCAAACTGATCATACACATGTAAGTTCACCGAATACCTAATCATTTAAAAAAAAATTAAAAAACTAATTAGAATTTCAAACTAAACCTCATAAAGCTCAGTTTGGAGTTGTGTAATTTATATAAAAAAAAAATTTAAAATTTCTAAATATTACTTAAATTTTAAATTATTGTACGCATTTTAAATTTATAGGCCTTGTTTGACAGCAACTCAAATACCAAAATTTGTCAAAATTATAAAAAATTCATATTTTTTTCTAATTAAATTTTAATATTTATCATTTTTATGTTAAATTTTTATATTTTTGTTATATTTTTTATCAAATTTTTTTTTTACCAAGCACCAATGATTCAATCAATCTTTATATGTGTATATTTTATCACTCCAATCAAAAAGTTCTTGGTTTTCTATTTGAATACTTCCTTCAGCCGCAGCCACATATGAATATTAACCAATTGAATAAAAAAGCACACTTCCTTCTGCCGCAACCACAGTCGAACAATGACCTGTTGAATAGAAGCCAAGCGCTCGTTGCCACATGTGGCTCTGTGACCCATTCGTTAAGGTTTAGTTTGGATGTCCAAATTTTTTTAAAAAATTTTAAAAATTTAAAATTTTTCTAATTAAAATTTACTCATTAATCATTTTTATATAACATCAATATTAATTTTTGATTTATTTATTCATTTTTTTTTGACACCCCAGACACCTTCCAAAATCAAACAAACGGTACAGATTGCATTCAAATCTAATCTCTCTCTCACGGAAAAAAAGAAACCGACCAAAACTCTATTGACTTTTCCCATCATAACCTCCTGCCTTTCTTGTGAGATACAACTTCCAAGCACATGTGCATATATGGAGACACGTGCATAGACATGTATACACATATACATATATATATATATGTGTGTAGGTTGAGAGCGAGAAGGGTATCTGGGAAAGAAAACGGGGGAATTCATCGCCAAAGCCATGGGAAAAGCACCAGAAAATGATCATCAGACCCAATTGTTGGACTCAAGCTTCGCTTCTTCCTCTGATGATGGAACGCTTGAGCCTCCCCTCAAGAGAACTGGTTTGTCTAGTCTTTTTCTTTTTTTTTTTTTTTTTTTCAATTTTCTCGCCTTCTCTTTGGGATTTGTTTAGGAGTTGAGGAGGGAAAAGAAAAGAAAAAAAAAAATTTTAATTAGTAACGAGAGAAGAGAAAAGAGGTGTAAATCTTTGTGTTTTGAGAGTTTAAAGAAAAAAAAAATTTGATTTTTTTTTTCTCTTGTTTGTTGTTGAGTTGAAAAGAAAGAAAGAATATATATATATATATATATATATTCTACCAATATATCTTCTTACATGCATATAATTTCTGTTCTTGTTCTTCCTTATTTTATGGATAAATATGTTATTATAAAAAGTTAAGGGTGCAAAGTCAATATATATATATATTAGTCAAGTTATCAGGCAAAGTCGATCCTTTTGATTCGGTTAGGTTTGATTTGGTTTGATTTCTAAATCCATGGTTTAGCTGTGATTTGAAAAATTAAAAACTCAAAACGGTTCGATTTTACTTGCGATATGAAGAGCGTTAATCTATACAATTATTGATGTGTATTATATTATATATTAATTTAATGTATAATTTTTTAAAAAAGAGAACATTAAAACTACAACAATTGAGGATCTATTCCAACTGTGAAGCTAGATTTGCAAAATAATTACCTTGAATAAATTCCTTATAATGCTTTCTGTAAATAATTAAACAAAATCTCAAACTCGATACACTCAACCAAACTTAAAGTTTTGGTTTGGTTCAATTTCTTTGTTGTTTGGAGTTAGTACCAAATCAAACTAGGCTGAGCCATGTGCACCCTTAATAAAAATTTCAGCAAATAGTTCTATTTTCTCTCAATTTTCATCCAATTTTAGATTGATGGAAAATGGATGATTTTGGGCATTTCCTTTACTTCCTCACTCAACTCACAAACACAACAAAACTTCTTGAATCATTTCTTCTTTTCTTTCCATTATCCAAACGTACCATTAATTCAAATATAAACCCCCTCTTTTCCCCCTGTTAAATGGACTCCTCTGTTCATCCTCAATCCAAATCAAGAATTAATGTTGAGTTCATTGATAACAAGTACTTTGAAGGGAAATTGAAGTCCTGAATTTTGGAATGTGGGTTTTTTTGTGAAGGGACTGTATGGACAGCGGTGGCACACATTATAACAGGAGTGATTGGGTCAGGAGCGTTATCTTTGGCATGGAGTATGGCTCAGCTGGGTTGGATTGCTGGTCCTGTTGCCATGTTTCTCTTTGCTTCAGTCACCCTTCTCTCTACTTATCTTCTCTGCAACAGCTATAGATCTCCTGACCCTGAGTATGGCCCTATCAGAAACCGATCCTACTTGGAAGCTGTTCACGTGAATTTGGGTAAGTGTATTATGGACTCACATTCCCCCATTGTTTTTCATCTTAAAAAAAAAAAAAAAAAAAAAAAAAAGAAGAAGAAGAAGTGCCCCATTTGTAATTGTATTAATACAACAAAGCCAGCCCTTTTGCTTCTTTGCAATTTATTTATTTGTCTGCCTCTATCGTTACTATTGTTGTTCTCATGATCCATTCCCATTGTTTACAGCTTTTTGGGATATTTGAGTACTGTCCAAAGAGAATTGCTCCCAGACTTGTATAGTAATTTTTCTCTTTTACAGTGATTTTCTTTATTTTTCCTTGATTTTAGCTTTCTTGGTATTGTGTTAGGTTAAAGCTTTTTATACAAGCATATAGTACTTATGGGTTATTGAGTTGATTCAGTTGAATAAAATTGAGTTAGAGAGAGTACCTCTAATCGGGATTTAGGTAATCAACTTGGTGGGAAACTTGGTGCACAAAATTTAGAAGCTTGAACTCAGTTTAAAAATTATCTCTTTGGAATCATTTAACCTTTTTGAAACTGAAATGGGTTTGGCTTAGTTGGTCCCCCTACCAATAGAATTGGAATATTTGCTCATACACAGCTGTTGATGCAGCATAAAGGTTGGCTTGATGAGTTCAACAATCGTTGGGCCGTGTCTGGAAGGTAGAATCTAAAGATACAGCATTTCATACTTTAATCCTTTTAGCTTCACAGGAAAGATAGGGGCTTGCACTCCATACTATCAAACTACTGCAGCTTGTTGTAGGTCACATGGAGTGCATGTCCTTTTCTTTCCAGTTGTTGTGAAAGTCACTAACTTTTAAGAGTCAAACTTGTAAGGGATCTATCTTTTTCCTCCCATGCGAGCACGAAAAATAATTAAGTTACTGATGAGGTGTTTGCATGTCATAGCGGTGGCGATTGACTGTTTTATCATTCACCAGGCTCTCTTTCTGGCAAGATCACTTGCAATAGTCTCTCTATTCTTTTCCTTATTCTTAAATGTAAAGAATATTATCACCCAACAAAATTCTCTATTCCCAAACTCTCTCCTAATCTCATTTCCCAAATCCATTTATGGTCCGCAAATTCCCTACTTGTTAAACAAGTAGGGATATTTAAAACACACCATCTTTTACTTTTAGAATTTTAAATCTAAAACCTTTAAATGTATAAGGAATTAGTATAGAGAAACCGTTGGGTGAATAAAGTTAAAGTGATTCCCTAGATTACTTTAGCATTCAAAAAGAGGGATTGGAATAGTGATAAAGACTACTGCAAATGCTCTAAGAGTCATAATTGAACCAAAATGTCCAGTGCTGTCCCGTATGCTATAGTAACGGTCTTTTTTCTTTGGACTTGGGAAAGTTCTCAATCATGATGTGCAAACAATTGGTTGTTGGAAAGTTTAATTGTTTCTGTTCTAAAATAAGATTTAAGCCCAATCCCCATTCAAAATTATGAGCTAAGTTCAAAACCCAGTGACTGTAAAATTAGTAGCAAGCTATGAGGTGTTCATTTAACAACAATATGGTATTCCAGGAGAAACGAGTGCATGGGTGTGTGGAGCTTTTGTGCAAATAAGCCTATATGGGACTGGCATTGCCTACGTTATCACTTCCGCAGTCAGCATGAGGTGTGTTGCTTACATTGACGAGCTCTGTGCATTATAAAACTTAGTTTGGTACAAGGGAATGGAATGGAGTGCAATGGTCAATCCTACACTTTCAATCCATTATCTTGTTTGGTATGCTTATTTAACTACTACTCTATTTTTATTTAGAAAACTACTCTTTGAACGAATGGAGTAAAATAAGTGGGGGAATGACTTTCATTCCCTTGGATCAAATTAGGCCTAATAGTATAACAACAGCAAATTGAAGATTTTAGTTTAATTTGAAATTGTGGAACACTTTCTTATGGTATTGTTTTATCATCTGAATTGATGTAGAGCAATACAGGAATCAAACTGCTACCACAAATATGGGCATGAGGCTGCATGTGACTTTGGAGACACTCACTATATGCTAATATTTGGAGCTGCCCAAATTATATTGTCTCAGATACCGAGTTTCCATAATATGCAATGGCTCTCTGTTGTTGCTGCAGTGATGTCCTTCGCCTATGCGTCCATTGGATTTGCACTGGGGCTGGCAAAAGTTATTGGTACAAACTCTACTTTTCTCTGATGTTCCCTTGATCTAATTTAAAAAAAAAAAAAAAATTCCGATAAAATTTTACTTTGCCCGACTTTTTCCCAAAATCTCATTTTAAGACCCAGGCTCTTTTTGTAACAAGTAAGTATTTGAGTTTTTAATTAGTTGCAATCTCCTTCCTTGTTGAGTATTTTTCCATTGCACTCCGGGCATTACACATGCAACTTTCAGGGGCAAAATGGTCATTCAGGTTGTGTTTGGATCAAGGATTTGTCAAAGAAAAATGAAAGGGATAAGGATTTAAAATCACTCCTACTATTTGATTTGTAATGGAAAATGGAGGAGATAACCATGAGATGTGAGAAAATAAAAATAATTAAATTAGAAAATTAATTAATTGATAAATGTTTTTAGCTTAGAATCTTTTTCAATCCATCAAACATAAGAGCATGTATTTGGGATTTTATGTTTCCTTCCCTTTTTTACTACTTTTTTCTTTTATTTGTCCCTTTCTTTTATTTTCCGCCCTCACTAAATCTGAACATATCCTTAAAGTGCGGACATTACAACTAATATAAATCTCATGCCCGAAAAATTCATTACATATGATGAACCTGTAATTGCAGGAAATGGAGTAATCAAGGGTAGTATAGCTGGAATCTCAGCTTCTTCTACAGCTGAGAAAGTATGGTTAATTTCTCAAGCACTTGGGGACATTGCTTTTGCCTTTCCATATTCCCTTATTCTCATTGACATACAGGTAAGGTGCACTAGTCAGCTTCCTATAGGCGTAACTTTCAAACTTTCACTCAAATACTCAAAACTAATGTAGAATCTGAAGTTAATTACTGAACTTGGCAAAACTTGAAGGACACTTTGAAGTCTCCCCCACCTGAAAATGAGACCATGAAGAAGGCCTCGACGATTGCATTATCGATCACAACCTTTTTCTATCTCTTGTGTGGAGGGTTTGGATATGCAGCCTTCGGTGATTCTACTCCGGGGAACCTCTTGACTGGCTTTGGATTCTATGAGCCTTTTTGGCTTATTGATTTCGCTAATGCTTGCATTGTTGTTCATTTGATCGGAGGATATCAGGTACTAGCACTGCCCTATTCTTTAAAAAAATAAAATAAAAGTGGAAATCTGATGTGGCTTTTTATTGTTGAAACTCAATTTTTTTTTGGGAGGAGGGTTTTAGGTATGTTATTTACATTTATTTAAAAAAAAAAAGAGGCTTAAAATTAGGAGAACTCACTTTTGGGTAACTCTAGTTCTCTCTCTCTCTCTCTCTCTTCCCCAATGTGACTAACGTGTCAAAAAAACTACCAAAAATAAATAAATAAATAAATCAAATTTTAATGAAAAGAACTATATAAGATGAAAAAAATGGACTAGAAAAAAGTCGACTATCATTTGATTTACCAAACTAGTTAAGCCTAGTAAGATGTGTTGGGAATTCATTGATTAAAACATGTTAGAACATGAGGAAAAAACACAGATTAATACTGGTTCGGCTTGCATCGTGCCTATGTTCACTTTCGTTCATTCTATTATAATTATTACGTCGAAAATTACAATGGATAATATTCTTAATCATGGGAAAAACTACCTTATGACCAAAGCGGGCCATGCCCTCCTCCCCTAGGGTGCCGCTCGGAAAACTATATATATTACGTACAAGTATGTTTGTAGTAGCAATAGGTAACCAATTAGAAGGTATTTGGTTGGAAAAAAAGTTCAGTAAAAGTATAAAGATTTGACATAAAGGTGATAAGTGAGGAAATTTGATTGGAAGAAAATATGAATTTTTTGTAACTTTTGGTAAGTTTTGATTTTTGGGTGGTGGCCTAACAGGGCTTTGAATGGTGAGCAATTCACTTTTAAATTCTTGTCTTTTATATGTCTTAAGTATGATTCTTTCTTTTGCATTGTTAGTTCTCAAGTTTTTTTACCTTCAAAAAAAAAAAAAAAAAAAAAGGGTTGATTTTTTTTTTCCAAAATGTTCAACCCACCCAAGGTAAATAAATTTTTCTTTTTTCAAAATGGTCTGCCCATCTCTTTTATGAGCCATTATTTAGTTGAACCATTAGTAGTCCAACCTAAGTAATTGAATAACTTTTAAGTGAGTTTGTGAATGGATTTTATATATTTACATTATTTTTAAGCTAATGACCCTTAAATAAACTGCTTTATTTGGAGATTATGCTTTTAAGATTAGGAGAGAAATATTTAAATTTATAGAAATTTCTGTTTCCAAAAAGAAAAAAAAAAATTATGGGAGTTGGCTTCCCTTTACTTAAATTTCCGTCCCAATTCTCGATCAAACCAAAATACAAACACCTATAGCTCTTCCTCAGAGGATTTTTATTCTTTTTCGTCCTCCTTTGCTCTACTATTGGCCCCTCATTTATAGACATGAAGGGAGAATCTCAATGGATACATGTCATTAGACAAACAATAATTGACATAAAAAACCTACAATCTTTGGTTGTCTCATCATATAGGAGGAATAACTAACAATGATGGATCTAGGTGCATGTTGAACTCATATGTTCTTCCTTTGCATTTTTGTATGTTTGGCAGGTATACAGTCAACCGGTTTTTTCAGTTGTGGACAAGTGGGTTTCCGAGAAGTTTCCAGACAGTGGATTTGTGAACAATGAGCACACTGTGAAGCTCCCCATATTGCCTGGGGCCCTGAGACTAAATCTTTTCAGGCTGTGTTTCCGAACAGCTTATGTTGCATCAACAACTGCAATTGCTATGGTGTTCCCATACTTCAACCAAGTTTTGGGAGTGTTGGGAGCCTTGAATTTCTGGCCATTGTCCATTTATTTTCCTGTGGAAATGTACTTTCTGCAGAGGAAAGTCGAAGCTTGGACCACCAAATGGATTGTTCTTCGCGTTTTCAGCATGGTTTGTTTACTTGTCACCATGTTTGCTCTGGTTGGTTCAATCGAAGGACTTATAACAGCAAAGTTGAGCTGAGAATTACTATTCTTTTATTATTATTGTTATTATTATTAGTAGGAAACGCCATATATAGACAATGTGAACACAAAAGCGTAGAGCAGGTAATCTGTTCAAAGTCGCCTAGCTCAATAATCGTGGTAAGATTGGAAGAACGGCCGTTCTTCGATTGTCGAATTTTGGCGTTGGTTTGAATTTGTGTCATTGTACAAGACTCTCTCTGTCATACCTGTTGAGGTACTGTGAGGCTCCCGTCTGCTATAAAGTGGAGCCAAGGGTTGAAGTGTTGAAGTAATGTCTTTTATTCCACATTACTTGGTTGTAAAATTAGAATATATGCAATATGTAAGGATTCAGTGAAGTAATATTTCGTCCTACTGTGTTTTATATATACATAGCAACAGGTTTTGTCTGAAGTTTCTGTGGTTTCAGATTAATAAAACTGTATTACATATAAAGTTTATAGTGGATAATATTATATTATATGAATTATATACTAAATATTATATTATTTAAAATTTTGTAGATTGTGGTGACAAATTTGTTTATTTTGAAAAAGAAAAAAAAGAAAAAAAAAAGCAGAGTCACTAAATTGTTATTTCTATTACACTTGTTATTACATTATTTTCGTTTAGAAATATAGCATAAATTTAGTAAAAATATTCTTTCACACAACTGTTTTTATTACTTATTTTAATCCAAAAATATAAAAAATTTTATTAATTCCCGTCATAGAAAATGACTGCTTCTACGAAATCAAATTCACATTAAATAAATTCCTCTTTGGGGGTAGGTGGGTGGGGGGGAGCTTTTTCAAATGTACGAATAAATTATTAAATTAATTTATATATTCAAGGAGAGAGAGTATTGCGATTTGCGAAGTGTATATTTATTTCAAACAAAGTGGTAGCGTACAAGTTTTCTTTACATAATGTTAGTACTTTGCAACCAAATTTTTAGAGGAGATTTCATTACTAGAATGACATGGATGTATTATGATTAAATTATGTATTAAAGTAAATTTGTATTATTAAAATATTATACTTACATCATTTTTATTACACAAAAAAATATTAAAGTTTATATTAAAATTTTTTTTTATTAAAAATTTCGATAGAATAGTAACTTTTTTAAGTATACATTAAATTTATTTACAGTGACGAAAATGTTGGGGGATGAGAATACAATTGATTTTTTGTTTTTTGAAACAAGGGAATACAATTGATGTTGAAAGAATATAATTTACTTACTGTAAAATCGTGGATTCAACTAACAACTTCCGCTTGAAGTGATCCTTTTTGGGTAAATGAGTATGGATCTGCAACTCTTGGTAAAATGAGTATACAGGATGGAAAGAGAAAATTAAAAAATATTAAAAATTGAATTGAAAATTTTATTTTTTATTAAATTAGGATAGAAATCAGTGCATTTAAGTGCAGCTATAGCCAGTTATATTTGATATAAAAGTTTATATATTTAAAGTTTGACTCAAAAATATTTATAATTTTCTGTTAACGAAAAATTTAATCTCTTTTTAAAAATCAAATATACGGACTATTTGTTGACATGATCAAGCTAGTGTAAGCATTTAACCAAGGTAGGACAATTGTCTAATTAGTTATTATTGTTAGCGAATACGTTTATTTTTATTTTTTACTCGTTACGGTATCGAATTCATTTAATTTATTTTCTTAGTTAAAATTTTAAATTGATTTATCTTAAATCCATTATGTCTCATTTGTTAAATATTCGTTTAAAAAAATTCCGCTAAATGCTCCTTAAAACTTTGCATTGTTTTAAAACAATTGAGATATTCTTTATAACACCTAAGTATATTTGTGAATATACACATATATAGCTATAAATATTATATAAGTATATTATATAAGTATTCAGTTAATATTATAATTTTATAAATATAAATAGCTACTGTGTATGAAATATCTTATATAAAATTTTTTGATCAATTTCAAATTGACAAAAATATTAAATTTTAATATGAAAGTCGTGCCAATCTATTTCAACAAAATTTTTGACCAATTTCATATATATGCATATACATATGTTAGTTGATTTGAGTACATCTTGTAGATGTCCCGTTACATCTCCAAGCCAACAGGAGCCGACTTTTGTTGCTTGTCTGGTGATTACTTACTTTGATGGTTTATGAGGGGCCAATACTTACATATATATGCATCTATAAATATTTATGTATAGGTGTGTTTACGTGCTAAGGATTAAATATCTCTGTATATGTGTGTGTATAGGCACTGAGGATTATTGTTGGGCTGTTGCCTTCGGAAGGCGATGGGAGAGGAAGATGGAGATCATCGGACTCCTTTGGTAGACAAAACTATTTCTATTTCTTCTTCATCTATTCAAAAAGTCGTCCCTCCCATCAGCAGAACTGGTCTGTGTCTGTCCTTTCCCTTTCATTTACTCTCTCTCTTCCTCCTACATTACCCTCTCTCTCTCTCTCTCTCTTATTATTGTTATTATTATTTTTGGGTTCTTTTACCTTACTGTAATCCTCAAGTTTTGAGTGATTTGACAATACAAATGATTTTTAAAATGCCAAGGAAAAAAAAAAAAAAAAAAGCTTTCACTGAAATTGAAAATTAAAGCACACAAAACCCAAATTTCGATATAAATAAAAAAATCTTTTTTTTCCCAAATTTTAACTACTACTGTGTTTTGGAAATGATAAGGAAATTAAGTGCTCACCTGGGCATCATTCTTCATTGTTTTTACGAGAGTTATAAGATTGTTGTCAATTGATTTTACGAAGGGAAGTCAGTGAAATGTAAAAGGATTTTTTTTTTTTTTTAAATGGCATATCATAAAGCAGTAAAAATAGTTTCCCATTTCCCTTCATAGAATTCCTGCCAAAGAAATAAGTTTCTATCAGAATTTTTATTCAAAAAATTGTACCAAAATGATGTGTGTACTTCTGTAATAAAAAAGTATTTTAGTCGGCTGTTTTATTTGAAATAATTGGCTCGTAAGAGAGTCAAGTCACTCTAATCCTCTTATTTTTTTCACAGTTCTCCGCATTGCCACTCAATATATAATAAGAAAATGCTATTCTACTAGAATTTTTAGTCAAAATCTTGTGCCAAAATAATATGGCAATGGGCTATTAATTGTAATGTAACACTGCTTTATTTGGTTGTTTATCTAAGAGTGGTTGGCTCGTAAAGAGATCACATCACTTTGGTTAAATTTTCTTAAACTTGGTTTTGTTTGTGTTGTTGAATTAATTCATTTTTACTTCCTTAGTGTTTGGGAAAGATAAGAACTTACGAGATTGGTGTGAATTGATTGTATATACGAAGGGAACGAATGGACTGCTTTGGCGCATATAATTACAGGAGTGATAGGCTCAGGGGTACTATCATTGGCATGGGGTATGGCTCAGCTTGGGTGGATTTTAGGTCCATTGGTGATGCTGTTCTTTGCCACAGTCACTTGTATCTCTGCTTTCTCCCTCTGCTAGATCCCATGATCCTGAATTCGGACCCACCAGAAATCCCTCCTACCTCGAAGCTCTCCGGATGATTCTAGGTAATCTCTGCTTCCTCTTCCTAACCATGTTTTTGGTACACACGTTTGGAAACACGAGGCACTAGAGTTTCAATAAACTAAATTTGGAGATCCCAATAAATTATACCTATATTATATTTTTATAAAGAGACATCTAAAAATAGTAAATTGATTACAAATTGTGTGACAATATTCAGTAATAATATGATGACTTTATAAGGAGTTTATTTTTCATCTTACTACATTTTAGGGTATTACATTTTTGTTTTCGTTCTATGTACTGAAAAAATTTGCAGTAACATTAGTTGAAACAATTCATATCTTGGAAGCAATAACTTAATTCTTTTGGATAGATTTAAGGGCTACAGTGTTCAGCTCTTTTATTGAAGCGGATGTGGAGAGTGGAAGGTACCTTTTTGGGTGTTGTTTATTGTTCATTTGTTTTTGGATAGGTTTAAGGTTACTTACTGGAAGGTAACTTCTTTTGTTACTTTGGTTGGAATTGATTTTATAACATTAATTGTTCCTGAGGAGCAGTGCCATTAGCTTTCAAATATTTGGTTTACAGGAGAGAACTTATAATTTAGCTAAGTTAGACATATTACAACCACCATTCTCAAATACATTTGATTATTATTTATTATGCAAAGAGAAACTTCTGACACTATCAAAGATTACAATACAAATGCTAACTTGGACAATCATTTCGATTAATTGTTTCTTGTTATTACCATATATATATATATATATATATATCTATGAAATATGAAACTTCATGGACTTTCAGGGAAGAGGAGCGGGGTCGTGTGTAGCACTATTTTAAGATTCAACTATTTCAAGGTTGCTGTCATCTATACCATTACATCTGCTATCAGCATGAGGTACTTAGTTCAGATTCTTTTTTCTTACAATACTGGTGCATGGTGAATTTGTCTTTGAAAATGCAGATTTTACAATCCCTTGTTATTCTGAGTATTGCTTTAGCAAGTAAATCAACAAGGACTATACACGTGTATACCCGAAGAACATAGAACTGAGCATGTCTAGCACTACTATCAAAGTCTGACATTACTATCAAATTATTATCATAATCTGAGAAATTAATTGACATGATTATGTTCTGAAAGGAATGTAAGTTGTTGAACCACGTTAAACTTGTGTTCTTTTGAGTTCTATATTTTTTTTCCCCCCCTCGTTCTTCTAGCATATATTCACCATAACTGCAAAGGGTTAGGTTCAGATTTCACAGCAGTAGTGTGCCTAGATCAATCAAGTGAATTTCTAAAACCTAATCTATTATCTATCATGATTCATAAAAGTACATTTTTCTAAAGGAATAACAAATGAGAATACAGTTGGTATGGGCTGACAAAGCCTTATGATCTCATCTGAATTTAGAAAAACTTTTGGTTCTGTAGTAAGATCCTTAGTTAAATCCACTAGCAGAGCAGAAACAATGCCTTCTCTTTGATTCCAGCCAGCGAATATTTCTCGACTGTAATCATCCTCTTCTGGTAATGGTTGCAGAGCAATTCAGAAATCAAATTGTTACCACCAAGAAGGGCACAAAGCTGCTTGTGAATATGGAAATACTTCTTATATGCTTTTATTTGGAATTGTTCAAACAGTGGTGTCTCAGATACCCAATCTCCATAATACAGAACGGCTCTCAATTTTTGCTGCAACCATTTCCTTCTCGTATTCTATCATTTGGATCAGCACTCGGCCTAGCGAAAGTGATAGGTATAATAAGGAATACACTGTTATTACATCACTTTGTTTCACATGGTCTTTGAAATGAGGAAAAGAAATCATATGGACGACTTCAAAAACTTTTAGAGTTTGATGCCTCTTAAGTACTCATATATAGCTTCTTCAATCTATAATTGCAGGAGATGGAAGTGTAAAGGGTAGCATTGGAGGGTTACCAACTTCTACTTCAATTCAAAAAGTATGGTTAGTCACTCAAGCACTAGGGGATGTCGCTTTTGCCTTTCCATTCTCCATCATTCTGATTCAGATACAGGTTTAATTTTTTTTTTGGGTGCATATATCTAATCCATACTATCATATAAATGAAACACTAGAGTATTGGTGAAGTCTAAAAATTAATGAAACTTTAATTTTAGTGAAACCATTTTAGTTTCCTAAAATATCCTTCAACCTCCCATCATATTTAAATTTTAAATCAAACAACTTATAGAAACTATTCCTAATCAAATCATTTTGCAAATTTGAAATTTTTAGCCACCACATCATCTTACTTTTACACTCCTAACTAAATTACACAAATGAAGCTATAACCACACACATATCTAACTTCATAATAATATCAAGTCTCAATTATCATTTGAAATAAACAGTTGAACTTATAAACATGAAGGACACCTTGAAGTCACCTCCGCCAGAAAAGGGGACCATGAAGAAGGCCTCGGTAATTGCAACAGGTATTATAACATCTTTTTACCTCTGCTATGGAGGATTTGTCTATTCAGCCTTTGGGAATTCTGCACCAGGTAACCTCTTGACTGGTTTTGGATTCTATGAGCCATGTTGGCTCGTTGATTTCGCTAATGCGTGCATAGTTCTTCACTTTGTTGGAGGATATCAGGTACTTCTGCCGCAACTTGTAATGGATGCACCATCTTTTACACCTAAAGTTTCACACTGACACACACACGCTGATAGATCTCAATGAGTAACACACGCACTTTGATAGATCTCTAAATTCATTTATATATATGACCAACAACAGTACACTTTGTTATTCTCTTTTGAATGGATGAAAAATAGGGGTTTAAATATACTGCATCTAGTCATTTATATATATGACTAACAACAGTACAACTTGGGTTATTATCCTTTGAATGTACAAAAAATAGGGATGTAAATACACTTTCATCGAGTTTAGTAGCAGGGGTGAACCCACGATGTGTAATCAATGAGGACAAAAATACAAAATTTAAGTAAGTGAAGGAGAAAATTGAAAAAATATTGATGCAAATGTACAATTTACTTTGTTAGTTTAATGATCAAGCCATGGCTGCTGCTGATTGAACTACTATTGTTGTTCGTATACCTGCTTAATTTCTATGTTTGCAGATATTCAGTCAATCCCTATTTGCTGATTTAATCTTACTTATACCTTTGTTTGCTTGCTTTTGGCGTTGTTTGCCTTGGTTGGATCACTCCAAGGGCTGATGGAAGCAAAGTTTAGTTAAGGTTTTTGCTTCTTATCTTCCTTTAAATGTATGATTAAAGATGTATCCATATCATATATGTATATATATTTACATTGTTTTTAATACAATTAAAAAAGGTGTCTTTACTTATTGATAGAGGGGCCAACATTATTCGAAATTCCAAAACTTGTGGCATTGTAAATTATGGTTTGCACTAAAATACTATAGCAATGACGTAATTGTGATATAACACTACCTCAATATGTTGTTTATCTAAAAGTGATTATTAGTTCGTAAAGAGATCACATTGTTTTGGTTAAAATTTCTTCAACTTGATTTTGTTTATATAGTTGAATTAATTCATTTCTCAAATTTTTTTAATTTTCTTTAATTTTTTTCACATTAAAAAGTTTCAACTTTATGAGGAACACAAAAGTTGGCAAAATTTTATTTTTATTTATTTATTTTTCTCCGGACCCCACCCCCCTCCCCAAGTAAAACCCCAATATCACAATTGAGAAAGTCTAAGGACCCGTTTGGAAAATCAAAAAGGTCCAGCTTTTGGCTCTGTGACTTTTTTTGCAATCAACAAAAGTTGAAAATTTGAAAAAAAGTTATAGAAAATTAAAAACAGGTAATAACTGTGTAGTTTTTTTTTTTTTTTTTGGGTGTAAAATTTGAAGAAGATTGAAAAAAAAATTAAATGTTGAAGAAAGTAAGAAATTTTTTTAGAGGAGCCTAATGTCAAGCAAATTTAAGAGTATGTTCGGTTGCCAACAGTAACGAAAATAAACATGTCAAAACAAATTGAATGAAATACTCTTTCACTAATATTTAGCATGTATGAATATATTTGAAAGTGAAATTTTCTTTTAATAAAACTTTAAACAAACGGTAAATAACTTTGTGAATTCATACAATACAAATAATTCCTATTTTTGGGAAACCATCAAATATCACGTCAAAGTCTGAAACTTACAATTTCACAAAGGTGAGAACTTGCTAGTTAAAAAACTATGATAAAAAATCCGCCAAATATGAAAACTTTAGGGTAAATGAGAATTTTCCATTCTCGTTCCTGGATTTAATATTCAATGAAACACACATTGATGTTTAACCATAAAAGCGTTACCATCAGTCGCGATTTACATTGGCAAACTCCTTAGCCACAAAGGAGATCCATATGAATGCACAAGAATCACTGCCCAGACAGGCATGACATATTATTCATCAGTTCGGAGTCTGCTCCTGCCATTCTTGAGAGAGAGAGAGAGAGGACCAATAAAGGGGTGCTTATGCTCTTTTCGTCCGCCTTCCAACCTCAAGCGCCAGCTCTGTATCAATTTTCAGGGAAATATCGAGCGCCTTCACAGAATGTGTCAGTGCACCACTGCAAAACATAAACACACAAGATACCCTGAATGATTTATTCATTTGTTAAAATTGAAAGCTGCTACAAGTTATGATAAAAGCAAAGTGGCTTTAGACTAGAAAAACTAATTCAAACAAAATGCTAGAAGGATTCCTCATGTCATGTGCCACAGACAATTCTTGCAATATTTTTTTTTATAACTCAGGGTATCCGGGCCAGCTTGCGTGTACCTCGACTAATCCCTGGGGTCCTGAAGTTAGCGACCGGATGAATCTCCAGTGGCCCTGAGGGGACTCGAACTAGTGATCACTGGGAAGCAAACCCAAGATCTTACTCAGATATGATCCATTTACAGTACTAGTTATATTTATTGGCTGGGAATAAGATTTAGCTAGTTAAGATCCTCCTTGCACTTTTTATTGTTGACCTCATGGATGAGTCCACCACTGCTATTTAAATATTCAGAAAAGCACATTAGTTATCTCTGAAAGTTTCATCTTCCAAACACACCCAGGGTGTTTTTGGAAGTTCAAGCAAGGTTAACAAGCAGGTCAGATTGATAATTACAAAATGGCCAGGAGTCCCAGTTCCTCCATTCTATGAATTTGATGGTGTTCAAAGAATTAACAATAGTGTTCTGCTATTTGGTTTGGCATTATCACAACAAAAACAGAATGGTAATTCATCTTTACTGTCTTGAGTAAACTACAGTGGGGAACACCTCTTGTGAATGGCATAATAATACACAAGAAAGAGGTTCCTGACAGGCCCAGAAATTTCATTTTAATAGTGTACTTTTGTATAAAACCCAAAACCCCAACTTCATTGAATGTGATAAATAAACATCATTACCTAGAAATGTAGGTCACCCCAGTTTGCCCAATTTTGTGCACCGTTTCAAGGGTAACATTTCCAGATGCCTGCCATAATGAAATCAATACGCAACTATAAAGGCTTGTGAACATAAGATTCAATCTTACAAAAAATGATGATACCAATTTCAATGGAGCAAATGGCAGCCAAAAAACAGAAAAGGATGGTACTGTAGTGATATTTTCTAAAAAAACCTACCAAAAACAAAATGGAACAGCAAAATGCATAAACTGAAGTTCAAACAGCTGGGTAGGGCTAGGATGATGATTTCAAGACTCAATTCAAGTGATTTATTAGACCACAACAATATCCAAAACAAATCATATAAACAGATCAGAAAGAAAAAAGGAGCTCTGCAGCTACTATTAGCCCAAAATGGCCACAGTTGATAAGGAGGGTATATCCGGCATTTCCAGGATAAATTAAAGCCAAGAACAAATATTACTTTAATCTGGTAGGCTTTACTGGGAGTGGGAAGCAGGCATAGACTGACAATGCCAGTTCTTACAAGGACCACCAGAAAACTAAAAAGCAGATAAATAAATGTGAATAAATAATAGGAAATACCTCAGTCTCAAATCTTCCATTGATCAGATCTACAGCTTCTTTAAGCATTGACACATCAACATCCCTATTTGATTGTGGCACAACCATATTATCCAGCATTATCCTCGTCAACGAAGTTTTTGTTTGAGAAGCATATTGTAATACCTCATTTACTTCCTCAAGTGTCCTGGTTTCAACCTGGGAGTAGATGCATTAGTTTGGTAAGTATACATAAATTTGCCACGAGATGTATGCACTTATACAAGATGGCAAGTACAGACATGCAACATTTGCAAAGCAGAGGAAGGAGAGGATTCACTTTTCAAATAGAAATTAAAATAAAAAAGTAGTTGAGAACAATCAAACAATTGGAAAACACATCACAATCTAATAGAGTGATCAAAAGAGAATCATGTATAGGATTGAGGTCTACAATCCATTGAATCCAGGAAAAACTTTGACGTTGAGAATACTACCTCAACCCCCATATGTAGATTATTTTCCTCTAAATACAGGTCCACAGATCTGAGAGCATTTTTAACCCCTCCAGCAATTGATATATGATTATCTTTTATCATCACCATATCAAATAAACCCATCCTATGATTCCGGCCTCCACCGATAAGAACCTATTAGGGGAGAGAGATATATAAAAAAAAAAATATAATAATAAATAAATAAATTAAATAGAAGTAAAACATACACAGCACAACTATGAGGAGTATAAGCAAAGTTAGTGATTCGCACTGCCCACTTGTCCACGAGGCGTAAACCTGGTGCTGTTTTTCTTGTCTCTAATATGTATGCAGGGTGTGCAGCATCAGCCATTGCCTGCAACAAACTTAGGCATTTAAAAGTGTTCATTGCCGCATTGAATTGATCATGCCACTGGTTTGTATAGAAAAACTACATTCAATCCGTTATTCATCCATTAATATAAATATAATAGAATTCCAAATTTTGTCATCAACAACCAACGTAGCATCTTGCTATTCTAGTTTGTTATAGAAATTAAATATCATCATATCTTATGATAATTAGACTTCATTAAATCTGTCATGCAACGACCATTTTAAATTTTAAATTCCGTTATTAAATTATTTGTTGCCAACAGTTGAGAATGGATCCTCTTATATTTCAGTCTGTTACAATATTTACGTATCATCATAATGTTTTAATTTCATGTAGAAGCAAGTGAACTTGTTTTACTGATAAATGTTTTTAACATTGCTCAAGTTTATTATTATTATTTTTTAAATTCCAAACCTAACTGCATCTGTTTTTGTTAACAATTTCCAGTCATGAAGGTCCGAATTGGGGTAGAATAAACATGACTACAGGAATGCAGTAATTGATCCTTGTTCATCCATCAACAGACATTATATATTCATACCAGGGAGAAAGAAAGGGGCAAATAGGAAAAAATAGAAAATAAAAAAGAAGAAAAAGAAAAAGGTTGTAACACCTTAGTTAAAGTTGCTATTCCACTCATCCTCTGCATAAAGTTAAGCACAACCCTTTCAGCTATAACAATGTTGTGTGACCGTCCTGTGTGCACTCAAAAAAGTGGGATAAATTATAGGGCTTAAGAAACAAAACCTGGAAGAACTTTCTCCAATTGCAACTTAGAAGCACTTTCTGCTTTTACCTTGGACCTTGCCAAACTGCAGTCCTTTCTGAACATAGTCTCCATCTTTTCTTGACCATTCCACCTGATATCAGTGCACATACAACAAGAATGACCAAGCATTCCAAATTACAAATCAGATACATATTTAAGATACAGAAACTTCTATGCCTCAATACCTTTAGATTAGGATCAACCTCGCTGAATACCATCTCTGCCAGTGCAATGCCAGCAATGATCCCGTCCTCCTTCGCCAAGAAATGGGCTTCCACTTCCATGTCCTGTGGAATCGTGGCCAAACAGGTAATATCCCCTGCATTTGAAGCCATAAGGTGAAAAATACTATAAAATTTTGGTTAAAGCATTGATCATTCATCTGTCTTCATGGAAACATCTAAAATCAAAATCAAACATTAAAGAAACTACAGATTCAAACTGGAATTCAACCTAGTTAAGAGAAAAATATGGTTAAATCTACATAAGATTCAACGAGTTGAAACCACCTTTGCAACAGAATCACAGAAGATAAGATAGTAATTCAACCTCGATCCCCAGCATCTTCAGCTAGGGCAAGCTTTATGACTCCCTTCAAATCGTACGTAGGGTGAGAAGGAGGTTTTACAGCTACGGATTCAATTGATATTCCAGGGTTTCTGATTCTGGTTGCAGACATCATGACAATCAATCTGAAATGTTACCAAATAGTGAATGGGGATAACAGCAAACAGACTTAATCAAATACTTTAATTATGTATTCAAAGATACGAATAAACCTTGAAGACATAGATAAATGAGGTGAAACAAATCCAGAGACAGAAATGACCCCGAACATTGTTAGTTATCTTGTAAAGCTCGTCTAGACCACGAGGTACAAGCAAATTGCAATATTCTTTTCACTGGGCTACTTCCACCTGATGCAATCAGCAAGCAAGAGACCTCCTTTGTGCTTTTGCTTGAGTACGGGAAGAAGATATTAAAGATAGACCCAGAATACAAGAATATTATGGTAAAGTATGCGAGCCACATATTAACGTAAAAACAAATATAGAGTATGAAAGCCACAAGGTTTACACAACCTAGGCAAAATTAATTGTCCTCGAAAAATTATGAAAAAGGCACGGGCATTTGCTTAGGGCCCCTTCAATAACGCTATAGTTTTTCTATTTAGGTTATGCTCTGTTTATATTTTCTGGTTTTTTTTTTTTGTTTTCTGTTGTCATTTATTTTCTTGAAATCATAAAGAAAGCTGTGTTTGGTGATTAATTTTGTTTACAAAAAAAATATAAAAATATAAATAAATAAATAAACAAAAACATTTCCCTATGAAATTGGTGATACTTTCCATCGTCCAATTAGTATATTCAAAACCAATCTCTCATTTGAATCGGAATCCTCCAAGGGAAAGTATTGGAAGATAAAAATAAAGACTTAAACAGACCTCTAACCGTTCATCAATGGCAGACAGTGGAAGTAATCACTCACCCATTTTCTTTATTTTCTTCAGTGCTGCATTTTCTGGTCTGTGAAGGTTGATTCATCAGCCATTTTTATATATATATATATATATATGAGTATATACATATGTATATCAACTATACAGAGCCTCTAGCAGTTCATTTATGGTGGCCCATTTCAAAATTAATTATCTGTTACAGAGAAAACACAAGCTGATTGCCTATTCATCACCAATTGCCGACAGTGGGTGCGAGATGATTCAGCTGAGAAGGAACTTGCAACTCATTGTTAAAGCAGGCAGTTGCTTGAGAACATCCAAAACCCAGCTTAACCATACATCTCAACAAAATTTGGGGGCAATTGAGGAAGAAGAATACTGAGAATGCAAGAGATAGACCCAGGTCCAGAGAGAAAAAGAAGGAGAAGAACAGAGGGACGGCAGATTTGGAGCAGAAAGAGGAAGAAGGCGCCAATTGGGGTTCTTCGACATCGCCAGCGGAGAATAAGAAGAGGGAGATTGCCTGAGACTGTTCATGGCGACATCACCAGTGGGGTAGAAGAAAGTCTCTTTCTGGTTTGATATGGGATTATTTAATAATTTTCTAGCTTTTTCTTTTTTTTCCCTTCCCCCTCCCTAAAAAAATAAGGAGGTATTGCACAAATTATGTCACTTCATTATACCCTTAGCTAAGGATAGTTAAACGACTAAACATTTAAAAGCTTGGGTGAGCCATAGCCACTAAAGCCCTCACCTAGATCCACCCCTGTTAAAAGAAGTATAACAAGAGCGGATCCATGTAAAGGCTACAGAAGATACGACATTCCAAACTTCCAAAATCTTCTCTAAAATAGAGTAAATAGTGAAACAAAAGCCTGTATCATCACCTCTATCTACTCTCTATTTTAAAGAATAGCCATTATATATTCTTTATTATAGAGAATTGTACAGAGAAATTGATATAGAGTGTTTTTGAACAGTGAATTTATAAAGTCTCTTTTTAGATTAAAACAAGAATCTCTTAAAAGAAACTAACATGGCTGTTAGTCTCATCTTTCCTGTATCAAAAATATTAGATTTCATGAAACACTTGTTTATCTTAGAGAGAATTCACATGGTTGAAACCAAACCCAATATTTTACTGTAATGCTTCTTTTACCAATTTCTTCTTGATAAGTAAAGAAGAGTTTCTCTCATAGAGGGTGCATTTGGAGTACTAAACCAAACCAAACCAAACTAAGCCTTTTCCCACTAGGTGGGGTCGGCTATATGGATTTGACGACGCCGATCAAATCTGTTTTGGGCCATGTCCTCCGTTAGATTCATATAGAT
>QLOD02000016.1:34973586-34985274 GCA_003260245.2 Sideroxylon spinosum | reverse complement strand
CACGTCACGTCCTACATGACCATTCAAATCTCCTCCTATGAAAACCATCTCTCCTTGGGGTATCTCTAGTAGCATTTGGAGTTCTAAAAGTTAGTAAAATTTAATAAAAGTTGTGGGTTTGTAATTTGTACAATGACATAAAAAGTGAATAAGTTTTAGAGATTTTCACTGTTTTTTAGCGAATATCAGAGTTCCACACGGAGCTACAATATGTTTTTAGAAGAAGAAGAAGAATCCTTTTCCCGGTTTCTTCTTGACAAGTAAAGAGGAGTCTCTCTCATATAATATGTTTATTTTTAGTTTATAATTTAAATGGGGTGATCTAATAATTTTTCTAGCTTTTTCCTTTTACTTTGCCTCAGGCGAAGGAAGTATCACATTTTGTCAACATCATGAATTGATTTTGTTATCCCTTTCGTTAAAAGATTAAATTACAAAAAATTCTAAAAGCTTGGGAAGTAATAACCTCTCAAGCCCCCACGTATATCCATCCTTGTTAAGATGTAACAGAGGAGAGCTAAAGAAGACAAGACACACCAAAATTTCAAAGCTTACGTTAAGCTTTACGCTGATTACTTAATGTATAAGTTTTTTAGATTAAACAATATATGAAAACTTTTTCCATCAATCAAGAACAAAAGAGAAAGGGGTCTTACGATGTAATATAACCAAAACATTCATACATAACAGATCTAAGGTGAGAAACGTTAAGGTTACCCCCATAATACAAGCAAGGTAGAAACATCAATCAAATTACATCTAACAACATCAAGTATTTCATTGCATACTATGCCCTTCCTCTCTATAGGTGCCAACAAGCCTTTCCTCATTAAACATCACCTTTAATTTTAAGGCCATGCCATCCTAAGGTGATACTAAGTGGAAGGACCTTATGTACATCTACAAATGAATCTCAACCATACAATTAGCTCTAATATTTTTTTGGCTCTTGCACTAGGTTCACATGATTTTACAACAATTTGGTCATCCGGGACTAGTTTAGAGGATCAGACCCAAAACCAAATTTTAGCTGGCGTACTAAACCTTCCCCAGTGGTGGGAGGGCTTCCTCGTATCCTTTTTCTGATAAGCAAGAAATTTCTGCACCATATGTCGCGTGTGTTTGTGTATATTTATATTCATCTATTCTGAGGTGGAATGGCCAGCTTTCATTTTTATTTTTCCTTACGGTAGAGATGTCAAATTGTTCAAACTAACAAATGCTTTACTATGCTCTTAACTTGAATATATGAACTCCAAAAGATACCAAAATTTGGGGCAAAACATGGTTCCTTGAGCTCCCAGTTAGATAAACCCCGTTGAAGTTTTTTACAAGTCTTTGATGTGGCCCCAGTACGCTTACTTAACCTAGTAATACATGATCTCTTTGCAACTCTACCACCAATAACACAAATAACCAACTCTTTACAACTCCACCACCAATAACCATAATACAAATATCTATTTACTGGAATATTCTATAACATGCGGCTTATGTGCAACACAATTTAAAAATGAACAGAATTAACTAACAAAAGAGACAAAAAGAAATGCGATCTTACAGCCAGCTGTCGGCATTTTCTAGTGAACCATAAGATAACGCCAACACATCTCTTCATATATAGCGACAAACCGCCCTTCTTTAATGAAATCCAATCAAAAGCTTAAGAAAATTAAGGCATTCATGAGGCCCTTTGAGTTTGAAGGATTCATTTCTTTGAAGATTTTAACTAAAGAAACTAAATTTCAAGGAGAAAAAAAAACTTCCCAAAACAAAAAATTTTTGATGAATCGTTCAAATCGGATCGAATTAAAGAAGAAAAACGCTCAGAAAAAGTACGCGGAGCAGAAAAATCGAAATTAAACATGTCGATGGAGAAAGAAGTGATGAAAATCTACCTGAACGGTGTCACTCGATGGTGAGATCGTGTGGTCTAGAACGGCTTAACTGCAGCGTTCGATGGCGATGCTAGCTAGGGCTTTTGTTAAACATGTCAGAGCAAGATCCAGACGACGCCGTTTCTTACTTCTTACGTGCCTGTCTGGAGTGGCGGAATATTTCTGATATATTAATCGACAATATATCATTTGTTTTATCCAAGTCGGACCCAAATTATTCTTACATTTAAAAGTGGACCCACTTATTTTGTTTTGAAATATTGTTAATGTAGGTATTTTTTCAGTAAAAATTAATCATTAAAATTTAGCATGAAATATTAAAATAATCAAAAATTTAGGTTTTTTTATTTTACCCCCATCTCACATCCCATTACCTTTCTTTACAAAAATTCAAAAAAATTTCATTTTTATTTACTTTCGTGGATTTTTATAAAAAAAATGACCAAAATATGAGAGAGTGATAGGTAAAATAAGGAAAAAATAATTAAAAATTTTAATTATTTAACATTTTATGTTAAATTCTAACGATTGATTTTATCAAAAATGAATTAATGTTAATAATATTTGAAAATAATTATTATCTAAATATTAAGCGATAGGTGTAATTTTGAAATATTGATGGTACTAAATGTAATTACTTAAATATTAAAAAATAGAAAAATTTTATTCCATTTTTATTAATCAATTGGAATTGTCAATTTATCCCATTTTTATTAGTCAATCAGAATTGTCTTCCAAAATCTATAATGGCCTGAAAGATTCAATAGATTTATATATAATATGTATTTTTTTTTTCCTCATGTTTTCAAATTTTAAGTGACATCATTTTATACTTTTGGTTCTATGAATTGAATTATAATTTTTTCTCTCCCCCTTGTGCACCAAATGCTTTGATAATTCACTCTCTCTCTCTCTCTCTCTCACATTTTTCTCTCTTATATATCCATCAAATTCTCACACCTCCCCCCTCTCTCTGTATATAACATGATTGATTCACGAATTAACACTTTATCCGTAAAGTTGATTGAAACTAAATGATAATATCATAAATATATTAAATATAATATATTAGTAAAATTAGATATTTAAATAATTAAAACTACATAAAAATCTAATACTCATTTGGGTCACCAACTCAATTGCAATTTTTTAGTTATTTAGGTATTTTTATCAAATTAAGTTTAAACTATGATGTGAACTTTTTTAGATAAACTTATAGGTATATCGATCTGATCTGGTCAATATAAGTTTTAAAATATTGATATGGATAATGGACAAGTTAACTCTTAGATCAGACTAAGAGTAATTTTTTTACTATTAAATTTGATTTTAATTTTTAAATCGCACATGTAAACCTATTTATTTTGTGACAAGTATTAATTGATATGGATAATGAACAAGTTAACTCTTAGATCAGACTAAGAGTAATTTTTTTACTATCAAATTTGATTTTAATTCTTAAATCGCACATGTAAACCTCTTTATTTTGTTACAAGTATTAATTGATAACCTAATGATAAGTAAATTATATACACAATTATGAAGACTTAAAGGGTTTATTTCAGGGTTAATATGTTTAATTGTGATAATTCTATTTTAACTATTTTTTTTTTGTTTTATATAGGTTTTTATTATTGTGTATATATATTTTTTTGTTAATTCTCAAGTAGATTAGTAACAGTTTTTAAATTTAAAAACAAAATATTTTACATACTAATATAGAAGGCCGACATATTTCTTTTATTTAGAAGCATGGTTTTTGGATTTCTTCTTTTTCTTATAAATGTTGATAATATATTAAAGAATTATTAAAAAATAAAATCAAATTTTAATTAAAAAAATTTTATTAAGGGGGCATTTGGAGTCTTATTTTTTGTAATTTTTATCATGTGGCACTTTAATAGTATTTCAGCATTAACTTTTATTTATTTTTTATTTTTTTCGTTTTTTGAATTTTTTCGAAAACATTCCTAAGTATATATATACTAGGCATGTGGCACGTGCCCATCCCTATTTCTCAACCTCATCTCTTTCTCTTTTTGTTGTATATAGATCCAATATGTATATATATATATTTATATATATATCTAATATGGTAAATTGGTGTTTTATTGTTGACGGGACTTTTATCCCATATCGCAAGAGAGAGAGATATAAAGATGGGTTGAGAAATGAGAATGGTTTCTGTATTGTGTGGTATGGTCATACCTAGTGTATATATATATAGTTTAGAAATAACCACACTAGTACCGAGTATGTCAAAAAAATCACGTCCAAATTCAAACGGACGTGCCTAATCCACAAATCAAATGTGCCTGACAAGCCAAACAGTAGCACTGACCAAACACCACTCTGCCGCTGCTTCAAATCTTTGAACCCGCAAGCACGGCACTAGATTTTGAACTTGAAATCCTATTTGCCATCTTCTCTGTTTCACAATTTTTTAGTAAATTCTAATTGAAAATTTTAAAAAATAAAAATAATATTTTATTGAGTAATAACAACTTACTAAATATTATAAAAAATATTAATTTATCAAACACATAAAAAATTTCAATTAGTAATTTTTTTTAAAAAATTTTGAAATATTGTTAAAAACTTAGTTATCAAATGCATTCTCATATGATATTTTTGTTAAAATTTGAACTTTTATTTTTTTGTGTTTGTTTGTTAAATTTTAAATATGTTATATTTTTTAAATAAATTAGAATAAAAAATACTGAAAAATAAAAAATATATATATGTA
Source organism: Sideroxylon spinosum (assembly GCA_003260245.2). NCBI lineage: Eukaryota > Viridiplantae > Streptophyta > Magnoliopsida > Ericales > Sapotaceae > Sideroxylon > Sideroxylon spinosum. The sequence continues at coordinate 34,980,630 of QLOD02000016.1, read as the reverse complement.
GGGATAAAAAAAGACTTATTTGAAAAAGTTAATTATTTTTTTCATCTCTATATGATTTTTCTAATTTTGATTAATACTAAGATTGAATTAGTTGGAAGATCTACTTTTGTAACTATTTTCTTGAATATACAGGTCAATACCTTAAGATAATGTACATACTTTCCCATTGATCCAAATTACAAGTAATTATCAAAAAAAAAAAAATCCAAATTCTGTATTTTCTTGTTTGCATACATGCTGATATTCATTTGAACCATCCTATCATCACTCTTTTTAAAGGGTTATTAGAGAAGATATATTTTTTTTTCTTTAGGGTAAATTTTATTGACTTCTCTTGAATTTTCTGAAATAACGTTGCCCTCTCATTTTTATCTGATTTTATCAAAAGACCTCCCTTGAGATTTTTAATACTAGCAAAAAATTTCCCTAAAATTTCTGAAATAATACTGCCCATGTTTTTTTTACCTAATATTATTAAAAGACCTTCCTTGAGATTTTTGACACCAATAGAAACCTCTTCGGCGGCTAGTGAAACTTATTGTTGCTAAAATTTAAACTATTTATGTATTAAATTTCAGCAAAAACCACTTTTTTATGGCTACCCTTTTCATTTTTTTTGATATTCTCATCAGGTTTATTATTATATTTATTTTTATTTGATGATATATATTTCTATTAAAATTATTTTTTTATGTATTTTTTTGGCTTCAACCAGTCCAACTAAATATGTAAGATTTATTGTTTTTAGATTTAATTTTATTTTCTAATGTAGTTTTCAATTAAATTTATATTATTTTTGTATTATTAGTAAAATTTTAAATTTTTGTACGTATTATCTTATAAGGAAAGTCTTTTATTTGAACTATTTTTTAATTTATTCATTCAAATTTACAAAATATATTTTTTTATTTGATGTGATTTTTAATGGAATTTTTTAGATTTTATTAAATTTTTCACTGTTCTAAAAATTTTAAATTTTTTATGTACTAAATATGAAAACTCCATTTAAATTTTATTTTAATTTATAATTATCTAATAGAATGTTATTTAACTAGGGACTATTGTAATCTAATTCTATTTAACAAAAGTGTAGTGTATTTTATGTAAATTAAAACTTTTATCTTTTTTAAATTTTTTATCCTTACCCATTTCATTATCTATATTAATTATTATATTAGTTTTTAAATTATTATGTCAACGTTAAATATTAGAATTCAATTTAAATAAAAAATAAATACTAAGTGATAATTTTATAACCTTATTAAAAATATAATCTCACTAAATATAATTTTATGAATTTATTTCAAAATTTTAGTTATACATTCTAAATAATTAGAATGCGTTATTTTAAAATATATTTTGTTAACCATAATTATATAAATTTAAAAATAAAAATTTTTATTCGTAATTTTATAACATTAAATATATATATATATATATATATATGTTTTTAATCAGAATCTATTATAATTTTTTAACTGATTTATCATTTATTCTAATTATAATTTATCATAATATTTATTATAATACATATAAAATTTTATTAAATAAAATAAAAAGTAAATTATTATTTGATAGGATACAACTTTAGAGTTATAAATAATTTTATAAAAAATTTTATTTTAATAATAATTAAATTATATTGTTAAGTAAATTTAGAATTATAGTTCAATTCAAATATTATTATTATCTTATCAAGATCAAATAAAATTAAAATTAATAAATATTATTAATAAAATGAAAAAGAAAAATAATGTAATAAATTAATTTTAAATTTTTATTATTTTAGATATCTAATTTAATGTAATATTTCAAACCATTCATATTCTCGATGAATATAATTAAGTGATAATAATAATTTTTTATCATTTAATATTTTAATTAGTAAAAATAACATGTAATTTATTAATAAATTAAATCTTTATTAGCAGCTTAATTATTTTTTACATATACTTTAAATAAATATTTTTCTTAAGTAATTATTAATATAATTAAAACTTAAAATAAATATAAATAATGTCTCTTGAATCTACAAAATGGGTATTAAAATCTAGTCTAAAATATATAGCAAATGAGAGTAAGGATGAAGGTAGTATAAGTATATTAGATGGCATGTGGTTTACATTTTTGTTTTCTGTTTTCCGTTTATGTATTAAAAGTCCCAAAATAAGGAAACAGAAAATACTCTGTTTTCTTTATTTTGAGATTTTTCTTGTTTTGGACTGAAAACACTCAAAACGAATTTTTATCATTTTTCATTTCATGGATAAACTTATTTTCTGTTTTCTTAAACAATATTTGAAAACACAGGTGACCAAATGCATTTGATCTGTTTTCCTTATTTTCAAAAGTGTAAAATGGAAAATAAACTCAAAACAGAAAATTGAAAACAAAAATAAAAAACAGAAAAAAACAAAAACAAACCAAATGAGGCTTATAAGTTTGGACACGATGACGTCATCATTTTCCTTCCAAATTCCAATTTAGTTTAACAAAATGAGGTCATTTTTTGATAATATCAAATAAATAAAAAAGAGGGTTGTGTCATTTCAGAAACTTCAAGAGAGATTTCTATCAGTGACAAAAACCCCAAGGGGAGTGTTTTGATAATGTCAGATAAAGAAAAGAAAGACAATGTCATTTCAGAAACCTCAATGAAGATTTCTATCGATATCAAAAATCTCAAAGGAGATCAATAAAATGTACCATTTTTCTTAACATATTCATCATGAATTGCTTATTAACATGAATGACTGTCCATATATATATATATATGTGTGTGTGTGTGTGTGTGTGTGTGTGTGTGTGTACAAACATTCTTGTTTCAGTGTCATCCATCGTCGTAGATATCCATGGGTTTTCTTTTATTCTAGGTTATTAAGTAAAAATATATAGCATTTGCTGCTAAGTTAAAAATAATTGTAGAGTTACCGATGATAAAAACGTTATTTGAAACTGAGTTTTTAACAACATAGAAAACGCTATTTCAAATCTTAATTTTGCACTGAAAACTCTATTTCATATAGAGTTTTCTTGGGCTAAAAAACACCAAATCAAATAACTTTTTCTTTCAAATTAAATTTTTCGTTGAAAGCTCTCTCTTTCATACAGAGTTTTCTTCAAATTTAATTTGGCACTGAATACTCTATTTCATATAGAGTTTTCTTAGACTAAAAAACGCCAAATCAAATAGTATTATCTTTCAAATTTAATTTTTCACTGAAAACTCTATATCATATAGAGCTTTCTTCAATTTTAATTTTGCGCTGAAAACTTTATTTCATTTAGAGTTTTCTTCAAATTTAATTTTACACTGAAAACTCTATTTCGTATAGAGTTTTCTTGCCACCACAACCCGCTACTTGTTGCTCCTCTATATCCCATTAATCTACAGAAGTTGCTCAAAACACTAACATTTCACTGAGTAACAATTTCACTGAATAAACATATAGATAAACTAAAACAATAACAACCTTTAAATAATATCACAAATATGAATGAGATTTTTTATGCACAATAACAAAATATATAAACCAACCAACATGACCATTATATATATATATATATAGACACAACAACAAAATAAGATTTTTTATAAACAAAGAAAGTTATCAAAAATATAAACCAACTTTTAAAATATAACATTAAGATATTTCCATTTTAATTTAATAATTGTGTTTACTTCATAAACTATTACAATTAGAACAATCAATCTTTAAAACTTTAAAAATGAAAACGTAGAAAACATTCTATGAAAAAACGTTTCTAGGGCACAGAAGAGAAAACTCTATATGAAATAGAGTTTTTACTTAAAGAGAAAATTCTAGATGAAACAGAGTTTTTAGGAGGTATAAACGTCAAACTATATAAAATTCTATTTGAAACAACATTTTCTGCCTCTAGGAGAAAACTCTATATGAAACAGAGTTTTTAGGTTAAAAACGCAAAAGAAGAAAACGCTATTTCAAATAGCGTTTTCAGTTATTTAAAAACTCTATTTTAAACAGTGTTTTCATTACCGGCAATCTCACAATTATTTTTAATTAGATAGTAAATACCATATATTTTTATTAAATAACAGTAAAACAAAAAAAAAAAAAAACGATGTCCATCTCATGATCAATTGTACGTCCTTGCATATGCAGATGTGACTCTTCACAAGAATTGGCTAGCTTTGAAACAAAATAGTACTTCTCACCCACCACCACACTTTGGCATATTGAACTACCAATTATTAAATTTTTCTGATTTTTTTGAAATAATTAAATTTATTCTCTTATATTTTAATCTTATTTTAAATCTTTAAAAATAAAAATATCAAATTAACAAAAAGTTAAAAAAACTAACTACTAAAAAGTTAGTTTTTTTTTCCCCAAACATAAAAAAACTAGGTCTAAACTAGGTTTTCAGTAATTAACTAGTAGCCAGTTATAAAAAAAAAAACTAATTTTTTTTTCTTTCCTAAACCAAATCTAAAATAAGTAAAAAAAAAAAATATACAATCTATATATATGTATGTGTGTGTGTGTGTGTGAATAATTGCATGCATAAGGGGGAGGTGGAGAAAGTGTGTCAAGCATGAGCATGGTGGAGATGTGAAGTGGAAGAACAATTCTTTGGCATACATGGAAAGGCCAAGGCAAAAAGGTTATTTCCTTTCCTTCCTTCTTTTTTAAGTTGCTTGTATAAATCTTTCACTTCATAGGCTAATAATAATCTTGTGAAATTAAAATATAATTTTGGGTTTATTATATGGTAACTCTCTGTGATAATTTCTCTAGCCCTATGCATAAACTAATGCATGTGAAATGGTCAAACAAAGATGCCATTACTGGGCAACCATTTGCATGAATATATGTATATATACTAGAAATTACTTATATCTAAAAGCACAGAAATATAATTTCATGTGTAAATAGCTCAAATTTAAATTTATAAAGTAAACATATATGAAAAACTATAAAACTAACTTATAAAAGTAAAAATCACTATTTAAAAAATATTAATGTAATGACAGAAAGACAACTAAAATAGAAAAAAAATAACAATAACTTCGGCCATTGAACAAATTCAATGATTAAAAATAACCAAAATTCAAAATTTTAAAAGTTTTAGTATTAAACACATTAAAAATTTTAAAAAACTTTCAAACAGCATAAAAATATAATTTGTTGTAAAAGGGAGCGTTTAAAACTAAAAAAAAACTCAAAAACTTTACCCAAATTCACTGGAAATAAAATATAATCCCGGTAATTGAGCAAATTCAACAATTAAAAATATTCCAAATTCAAAATTTTTAACAAATTCATAGAATGTGAAAGTGTACAAATGTACAAAATTTTAATCACTTTTAGAAAATTCAAATTTTAATTTGAAATATATAAATGTACAAAAATATAATTTAACATGGAAAAAAGGAACGTTTGAAGTTCAAAAAACTCCAAAAAATTCAAAAGTTTCTACCTTTTTTATACAAATATCAATCCATTTTTTTAAAAGAATCTTTCAAAAGACTAATATTTGTACCAAAAAATTTTACCATGTACAAAAATTTAACTATCATTTCAAAAGAATTTACTTTTAACATTTTAAAATTTCAAAATTTTTACACACACAAACAAAAATACTCCCCCAACGTCTCTCTCTCTCTCTCTCTCTCTCTCTCTTGCCACAGACACACCGAACGGCACACACCAGTGCAGGACCCACCCTGACCCAGGACTCATCACCTCTCTCTCTCTCTCTCACACACACACACACACACACACACACACACACACACACACACACACACACAGAGCCACATAAGACAAATATAGATACACTTTTATATATATTCATTGAACAGTAAAAGATAATTGTCCCATATTATATAGATACTAGGTATTGCCTGTGCCTAAAGGTACAGAAATATAATTTAATCTGTAAATAATTTAAATATAAATTTATTTTGTAAATTTATATAAAAAAATATAAAAATACCATATAAAAATAAAAAATTTTAAATTAATATTTTTAAGTTTTTGAATACTTTAAATATATACACTTTAAAGCTAAAGAATTTGAACTTGGCACATTATTTTTCTTTTCTCTCAATTTTAGTTGTTTTTCCGATCACTTTAGATATGGAAATACAATCATATTTTGCTGTATATTTATTTATAAAAAAATTTTTAAATGTGATTATAAAAGTTTTTTTAAAAAGTTTTTCAAAAACAATATGAATTTACATTTAAGCTGTTTACAGGAAAATTATATTTTTGCGCCTTTAGGCACATGTTATTTCTAGTATGTAACGTCCCCGGATCATCGCCGTACGATATTGTCCGCTTTGGGCCAACCACCATCACGGTTTTGCTCTTGACGACCCGGGAATCTCCCACCACAGGCCCCAAACGCGTCGTACGTGAAGAGGTATCAATATCCTCTTATGAGGCATGCTTCATTCCCCTCCCCAACCGATGTGGGATCTCACAATCCACCCCCTTGGGAGCCCAACGTCCTTGCTGGCACACCGACTCGGAACCGGCTCTGATACCACTGTAACGTCCCCAAATCACCGCCTTACGATATTGTCCGCTTTGGGCCAACCACCCTCACGGTTTTGTTCTTAGCGACCCGGGAATCTCCCACCACAGGCCCCAAAAATGCGTCGTACGTGAAGAGGTATCAACATCCTCTTATGAGGCATGCTTCGTTCCCCTCCCCAACCGATGTGGGATCTCATAATCCACCCCCTTGGGAGCCCAGCGTCCTCGCTGGCACACCGATCCGGAACCGGCTCTGATACCACTGTAACGTCCCCGAATCACCGTCGTACGATAATGTCCGCTTGGGGCTAACCACCCTCATGGTTTTATTCTTGGCGACCCGGGAATCTCCCATCACAGGCCCCAAAACGCGTCGTACGTGGAGAGGTATCAATATCCTCTTATGAGGCATGCTTCGTTCCCCTCTCCAACCGACTTGGGATCTCACATAGTATATATATGTCAAATCAATAAGTTATATTGTTGTATAGAAAGAAAAAACTGGGATAGTTGG
>QLOD02000016.1:34881100-34896976 GCA_003260245.2 Sideroxylon spinosum | reverse complement strand
TTGCCTTAAGGCTATTTGCCTTGTGCTTCGCTGGGGTTCTTAAGATGTAGAAATGTTTTAGTTTCTTTTTCTTTTTTCTTTTTTTTTTTCAAATATTGATTTTCTAGCAATTTCTCCCAAGGTGAAGTTTGGTTGGTGGAATGGGATAAGGTGGGAGATTGTATAATACAGAAATAATCTCACAATTGATTGCAATGGGTTAAAGATTGTGGGATATCTTCTTGTTACTTAGATTGTTCTCTCCAATCTTTAACTCTCTTCGTTCAATTTTGCTAAGCAATAGTTTAGAACTTTAGACACATTGGCATTATCATATGTTTAGAACGTGTGACTTTTCATTCAGTTGTATTTGGTTGCCGACTTTGCTATGGCTACCACAGTCGAAGCCATTAGGATTACAGAAAACACATGCTGCAAAGCCAATTGGGTTAAGCAAACGTGAGCTGTAGAAATGCATTGGGGAATGATTAAGGTATGTTTGTTTAGTGGGAGTGGATGATGGAATGTGAGTAATACCCTGGGATAATATATGAGATTGGATAAAACATGTGATGAATTTTATATATTTTTTTAGTGTTTGATTTGTGGGATAAAATTTGTGATTTGATATAAGATGTGATAGGAATTAATTTTGAACCTTTAGACTTTGGCGGAAAGTAAATTTAGAGATGAAGGATGAATAATACATCGTTCATGATATTACTCATCTCTTATTTTGGGAGATATGAAAATTCTAATACTACAAATCAAACACAAGATTAAAGTTAACTTGGTCAAAAATAGTAGATTGTTTATCCGGTTCTCCGTTTAATCCCTCGAACAAACATGGCCTTAGGAGAATAATTTGCTTCATATAAAATGTCGAGTCACCTCATCTGTCGTCATGTGTTACTGCAAACAGCCTCCGCAGTTATTTGATTTCCTCCTGTGACCATTTGTTTCCAGTTGCATTTTCTTCTGGTTTGACAGTAATGTTCTGTTTCAAAACTTTTCTTGATGTCTCTTTCTTTTTCTCTCTCTCGCTCTCTCTCTTTATATATATATATATATATTTGGATTTGATCGCCAATCGTATTGTGATTTAGAATTAATTCAACGAAATAATTCAACTGTAAAGAAGAGAGATCCACCAAATATTAACAACTCTAATTGACTGGGTCATAGCAGTAATTAGCTAGCTACTAATGCATGTTTATTTTTTTGAGTACATTGCATATTACAAGTATTTATAATAGTTTTAAATTTTAAATATATGGTAAAACAATTAATTAATGATATATTTATTAAAATAATAATAAAAGTTACAATATTTATGAGAAACGATGATACCTTCCAATACGTGAAGAGTTAAATAATAATAATAATAATGAGGGAATTATGGTTGGGGTAAGTCGCAACTTGTTGATTCACACAATGCCAAATTGAATTTATTGAATTTACTTTGGTTTGATGATTTATGTGGAACTCGTACAAAATATCCGACGTTAGAGAAACAAGGAAGAAATCTCAATTTTGTTCAATTTCAATCTATTTTGATCAAAGTCTTACGTGAATATTTAAACACTGAGTCTCAAAATAATAATAATAATAATAATAATAATAATAATAATAATAATATACTATTTAAATTAAAAAAATCCTATTGAGACGATAGTTTAAGAAAAATAAAATTAACTAAAGGATTGTAAAATCAATAAAAAAATTATAATAGACAAATTTTCACTTGTACCTATGTCAATTATTTTATGTATTTAATCAACTAGTAGGTAAATTACAATAACAATACAAACTCAATAAAATAGCAACTTTAATATCTTAAAATAACAGTAAAAATTGAGCACCTACTTAATACCAATATGAAAAAGATGTGAAGGCAATTCTATTCACACGTCTGGTGCAGGAGTCTTTGGCATTTGATTCGTTGTATGAAATATAGAATTGAATGAATAAAAAAGTCAAAAAGAAATGTTAAAAAATGTCACCTTAGATAAAGGACTCAGTAACTATAAATACATATAAACTTCTTTTTAACTGGATTTATTAGAAATTTAGAGTGATTATTCTTTTAAATCACAAAATTACTTACTCAAAATTGAGGGGGTGAAAAACAAATGCTCAAAATTCCAACGAAAAGCAATTGCTTTGCGCAATTTTAAGTGAATTTCTTAGAAGTAATAAGATATTGTTTTCTGCCGACTTATACAAAATAAGTTTCATTTTAAGCAGTGATCAATTCATAAACATTCCTTCAATATAAATAGAGATGTGGTATGTGCCACATCGGGTAATACTAAAAACATAATCGCTTTTTTTGAAAAAGAATCAAATCAAAATTGAATGGATTTGGTTTGACTATTGATCCATGGTAACCACTATGTAAAGTCAAGAAACTCAACCTAAGAAAATTTGATTTGGTTTGAATCAACCTATGAGTCTTGCTAGTTGGATCGTATAGAATTTAATTTATTTAGAAAAAATTATAATATAATGGTTGCTACTTGCTAGTCCAATTCAAATAAGAAAAGGCTTATTGCTAAAGTAATGGTAGTCGTTGGTAAAAATACATAATTAAAATATACGTTAGCAATAATTTGGATGAAAGACCAAAAAAATTCTAAATTAAAAACTTACGAAAATTGTAAAAATTAAAACTTATATGAAAAAAAAAAAATTGGTAAAAACATGTTGAAACTAAGTTTTTTTAAAAAAGAAAAAAAAAACTGCATCTAAGACATGTCCTTGTAAATACAAATCGAGCAACAAATGACTTGATACAAGATCACTCCATAGTTATGATCCAATATTGTTTGACTGGTATAATTGAAAGGTGTTACACGTTAACTTTATTTGGAGCAACCCAAAAAAAATTATAAAACCCAATAAAATTTCAAAATTTTAAAACTTTTATACCTTTTATTAACTTTGAAACTATAATTTATGAAGGTTTATGATTTTTTTGTGATTCCAAATAGCCTCTATACTCTATCAAATTTACAATAACCTGTTTCTTTCTTACAATTATGTATGTAAATTTAACAAAATTTCTCAAGGACAAGGTAAAAAAAAAGTGCTAAATTAGGTATTCTACAAATTTATTATGTTAAAATAATATCTGTATAAATCTCTAAAAATATTTTAATTTTACATTTTCATATTTTCAACGGTGAAATTTTCATGTTATGATTTTTTATTTATGAAAGTTTATGTAAAATATTTAATCTCCTAATATTTTTCTCTTCTGGTTTATGTTAACAGTATTTGGATAAATTTTGTGCAAATTGTAAATTATTTTGATTTATTATAAAATTAATGGTTTAAATAGTAAATACATGGCTTTTTATCCTTCACGGATCAAGAAAGGTCTTGCAATAAAACGTAAATTTAAACATTCTGAGTTTAAATTGCATTAGGATCATACTTGTAATTGAACAAGTGACATCTTAGACCAGGCTCGTCTCATTTGACAAAGTGCGATGGGTCATATGGCTTTGCTTATCCCAGTTTTTGGGTTTTTTTGAAAAAATACAAAAAATACATGTTTTTTTTTTCTTTTTTTTAGTTGAGACAATAAAGTGTGTTTGGAGTTGTATAAAATTATATAAAATTTATAAAAGTTAATATCTCGTGATTTGTGTAGTAAGTAAAAAAGTTAAATTATATAATCTCGTAATTCATATTTGTAGAGATTAGTAAAGTGTTGTGATATTTTGGGTGTGTTTGAAATTGTATAAAATTGTATAAATTTGTAAAAGTTAATATCTTGTATTTTATGCAGTGAGTAAAAAAATTAAATCATATTGTCTCCTAATTTATGTTTATAAAAATTTATAGAGTTTTATATTATTTTATGGAGCTCCAAAAGTAAAACTCCAAACAATGCCGACTTATGGGTATCATAGTTCTGAGGGTGGCCTGTGATTAGTCAGAAAAAATTGGACTGATCCATGGGCCGTGAATGACCATCAGGATCAATAATAGGGTGGAAAGCCCAAGCCCAGATAATCTGGCCCGGTCAGTGCATTTACATATGTACTCTGTCGACATCGTCGTAAGACCGTTTGGTGGGTGGTTTCGGTGCAGTCGGCATGGTGAATTCTCTGGGTATTTTCTGGCACTTTCTCATCCAAAATTCAATCTTTTTCTCATTTTCATTCTCAAATTTTCCCTTTTTAGTTTGTGAATTTGATTCTCACTTTAGGGTTTTAAACGGGGGGGTTGGGACGGAGAAATGGATCCCCTCCCAAAGCGCTCTCCGTTGATATCCTTGCCACTAAACCGTATAAAATTTGATTTTTGAGCTTGAGAGAAAGTGATTTGCGTACTCTAGCATCTTCGAACAATAGTTTCTTAACGGCAAACGAAACTTCAAAGCAAGTTGGTTGCAGATAATTCATAGATTATAAATGAATTTTCAGTTCTCATACCTTTGGTGTGTTCCTTGTGAAAGAGGAAAATGTGCATGTATGAGCTAATTGTTGCCTAAATTGACTCCACTTAATGACCTTTTTCGTGGGTTGGTTGCAAGTTCCATTTTTTTTTCCTATTCAGTACTATATAGAGCTTTGTTTTTGGCCAAATTGCTCCTAATTATTGTTAAACTTGAACAGTCTATTCTTCTAATATTATTTATGTTCCCGTAATCCATTTGTACGTTACCGTTGATCGAGTATATGCACTGACATGAACTATGCATTGTTATTTTGGTGATCATCCCATATGTTTTATTGGAAAATGTTTCCCTTTTGTGGAAATTGTAACTAATGGATGGACAATAGTTTCCATTTTCAGTTGAAAATGTGTTTGATGTCCTCTAATAATCCTTGTGAAAATTATTTTGCTATCGAGGATTATGAATTAATTTACATACATTCTAATCTGAAATTCAATTTCATTTGCCAAGCATTCTGCACAAGGTACTGAAACATTTTTTCAGTAAAACTTTTAGGGGCACTTATGCTGGCATAAAACCTTATACACTATCACTAAAATTGATATTTCTGTTGATGATTTACTGGTACACTTGATTAGTAGTATGTTCTTTTACTTTATTGCCCTTCTTCATTTTCAGATATGTGACTATGAATGAAAAAAACACTATTTCCCCGCTGAGACGCATTTTAGTGAATTGTGCAGCCCAGGTTTGTTTCCTAATAGTATTTTGGTCATTTTTTGACATGACTCTTTCCAGGTTTAAACATTTTGAATTTCTTGGTAGCGCACTTATGCATAAATATGGTTGTGGATGTAGAGCTGAGTGAGAGCATAAGAAATATAGAATCTCTTTTTCTTTTTTCTCTAAAGTGGATCAACGGATGCATGCATGCTGTTGAAAATGAAATAGGAAAGGAATGAATTTAGTTTTGTAATGGACTTGGATTTACATTCAACATTGGTACATACAAGTCATTGTGAGCGTGGAACAAGCACTAGAACTTGCAGTGGTATGTTCACCCACTAGAGTTGTATACAATAGAACATTAGTGCAATTAAACAAAGTTATAACATTGACATTGTCTTGGCTATCCATAATTTTTATGTTCAACATATGAAAAGGTTTAATTAAGCTGTCAAGTAATTGCATTCTCTTGCATGTTTTACTCATTAAGTTATATCATCAAGTGCTTCGGGGTTTTATGTGATATTTTAACCACAAAAAGTTCATCTCCTGTGGTTTATTCAACACACTTCCACTCATGAATGCATGCACTTGCACACGCATGTTACCACTTCCTTATTTTTCAAAAAAAATAAAATAATAATAATAATAATGTAATCACTTTCTTCTATACTTTTATGTTTGAACAAGTCTACAATATATCCTAGCTGGTTTCTCTTGAATATTTACACCCATGTACGTGCAAATTGTCAATATATAGGCTTGTCAGTATTTTAGTGTTTAACAACAATGATCATGTTATGACGGGAGGGACTAGCTCAAGTGGAAATGGCACCCCCAATCAAACCAAAGATCATGGATTTGAGTTATCCCAACCCCCGTCCCTTAATAAATAATATTTATTTATTAAAAAAAAAGCATTGATCATGTTATCTCCCTTTTATGTTCATATTATTAGTTAAGCATTTGAACTTGGTTTAAGAGCATAATGTATTAAGTTCAGATTCAGTTTACATTGATGATTTATTCATGGAATCATCTAGGGTTTTGAGAACTTGAGTTGTGTGGTGGCAAGGATTTCTTTTCTCGTTCCCCCGCTTTAGGCAAGGTTGATTTCTAAAACAAATTACAATTCTTGAAATATATTATTTATCGTCAAAGGGTAGTGGTCATCGCATATCAAGAGCTTGGTTTCAAATGGAGATAAAAGTGTGGAGGATTGTAAGATGGAGAAAAGCATGAAAGATTGTCCCTTTCTTTTTAAAATGAGCAACAACTTATCAAATAAGGATAGTAGTATGAAAACAAAGAGGACAAGAAGTCCACAGAGGAGAACAAGAAAGAAACAAAACAGAGGCTACAAAGGCAGGAATCTTAAGTCTAGATGCAACATTCAATCCAATCGTGCTGAGGAGTAGAGAAGAATGATTAAGTCCACAGAGAAGCCAAAAAACTAATTCCCAAGACCCCAAAAATTTGTGATCAGCATATCATAGCAATTTTGGGGCCAAACCCAATAATCACCCCTAAGTCTCAATAGAGAATATTTTACCCCTAAACTAAAAGCCAACACACAGTGCAAGAACAAATGATTGACAATTTCAACATTATCTTTACACATACAACACCAGTTATGTTGGGAAGAAAAACAAGGCCTTATTTTCTGAAGCATGAACAGAATATTTCATGGAAAGTATAATGGTTCCTCAGGTAGGTCAAAGAGAGCAGGAAAAGGATCATTCCAAAGGCCCGTTATCTCAGTGTAAATGGTGGTTTAATTCTCGTTCTGATTGATATTAAGCTTTCAGAATCAATATCTGCGATTGATGTTATAAACAAGTGGTTAGAAGAGAATTTTAATAGGAGCTAAAATGAAGTAAATTGTTGTATACAGTGCAATTGTTTTCATTCTCCTTGGCTTTTTGGGCTGTTACACTACGAAACACATTTATGTTTGGGTTGCTGTTAAGAGCTGCTTAGTGCCTCGTTATTGTGATGATAGTTGTGTGTCTGCAGGCAAAAGAATATGGGAGTTGTGTAGCAACAAAAGTTCCACAAGTTGAACGTGACATGTGCTTGAAGGAATTCCTCGCATTAAGGAATTGCATGCAAAATACGGTATTTTATATTATTGGATCAGTGATTTATTTTAGTAGTCAAAGGAAACATAATTTCTTGCGACTCTGTTTTATAAATAATGTCTTTCTTATTTTCTTTTCTTTTATAGCTTAGAAGAAAGGCTTAAGTTCATGGCCTTTATTAGTATGGGTTATACTGAATACTGCAAGCACCATTAGTGGATCTTGGAGGTTTTATGTGAAGCACGCAGAAAAAGGTTACACATATCAATGGAAAAAGGGTCATTATTATTTATCAAGAATGAGGTCCCTTTAACTCTCACATATTTGTTGCTATATTACTGATGTATTTTTGCTTTTCTGGGTCAATTTCTTCTCTTTTCAGCACAATTGTTGCTTACACGCTGCCTTGGGTTTTATCTGCTTTTGTGCTTCTTTTACACTGCTGATTCAAGTTTGTAAAGCAAAGAACTAAGAAAAACAGAACTAAGAAACATGTTCCGGCAAGCATCAAGTTCTCAGTCTAGTATTGGTTTTAGTGGATCTGGTGCTCTTTCACATGTTTATATTCAATATCCACCATTAAGATGTAGCATTCCTGGAGCAAGAGGTTTATTTTATGATGATGGAAGTAAGTTACTAATCTCACCAACATCTGATCAGGTACATGGTAGATAAGAAAATATTGATATGAATTGTCTTTCAGTGTACACATTTAGTTTTCAGTATATAAGTTTTTCATCGTTGCCTTTTGAAGTATATGGAATTCTTTCGTTTTTCAGGTCTTTTCATGGAAAACTTCCCCTTTTGCTGCTTCTGTTGTTCCCACCTCTGATTCAATTAGCGAAGGGCCAATTTTATCAATTCGATATTCTTTAGATGCAAAAGTTTTGGCAATTCAACGATCAAACGATGAGATTCAATTTTGGAATAGGGAAACTGGGAACACTTTTAGTCAGAGGTCTAGGTCAGAGACAGAGAGTATTCTGGGATTTTTTTGGACTGATTGTCCTACTTGTGATATTGTGTTTGTAAAGACCAGGTATGTGGATGAAGAAATTTCCTTGTCTATTTTGCTAGTTATATCTTTAGTTTGAATATATATTAAATCTCAATGTGATTGGAAGTATTACTTTATACGTATGCTATCAAAATTTTACTCATCAAAAAAAAAAAAAAAAAAAAAGAAACTAAAAATACTTTTACCATCAATGTAAATATAAATATATATACATCTCATGGAATGGGCTATGAAATGCTTAGATGTGGTGATATTACTTCTACCATCGATATATAATATCTTGAATGGGCTATGAAATGCTTAGATATGGTTACATGGCGTATATTTTCACCGTGTATCATGGTTGTCTCCTTGTCATCTGCCCGGTCTTTTTATTTTTTCGCTTCTTGCTGTTTGCAATTTGTGTAGTTCTACTATCTTGGACACACCATTTTCCGAATGACTGGTTTGGTCTCCCACAGTTCTGGTGCTACATGTTAAGTTACAAAGGACTTGCATATTATTTACTTTGCGTTCTTAACATTTTAGACCCCCCCTACAGTGTTAGTTGGACTCTTCTGAGTTGTGTAGCTAGGAAAGTGGCTTTTGAAGACAACAACCCACTGTTGACTTGCGCATGAGCTGAAAACACTCCCCCCTTGCTCTCCCTCACGATACATAGAGAGTACATTAATGTACCTCATGCAAGACTGGTGTATTTTGATACAAAATCATTTGTTTAGACTATCTAGGTTTGAGCGATATTTGGGCAGTACAAATTCATGGTGAGATGCAAAAAATACTTTCTTTTTGAAACTGTGGATGGGTTAGCACCTGTACCTTTTTGACTTGCTGTGTTTGTGGGGTCGCTGATAATTGAAGCTAGAATATTCACGTGAGGGAGGAGAAAAACAGTTAAATGTTTGTCTGCTGAAATTGATATACACCTTTTAAACTTATGAATAGGTTGAATGAATGTTCTGGTGGAGGCTTCAGCCAATGATAGCTTTGTGCTAAGTAGAAATCCTCTGTTCACACATAATACATACAAGTTGTATAAATGATTTCATAATTATGATAATGAAGGTATAATTGTTTTTAAAAGATAAAAATAATTTATTTACGTTTACTCTTTCATTTATAATCTAAAAATTAATTTTTTATTTACGTCAGTGAGAAAATAATTAATTTATCTTGATTTAGGTACAAAATAATTTTTACTTGTGCTTTCTAGATAAATCTTATTTTTCGACTTCTATGTTCTTCTTACATACGCTTGAAAAAGTAATATTATATTTTTTATGTGGCGTAGTCCCGTGCCCGTATTCACGATTTGGACACTTTTTTAGCCACTCCGTATCCTAAAATATAGATGATAGGCACATCCTGATACATACCCAAGCTCGACACCTGCAGAGTCTGAGTAACAGAGTTCAAAATAAATAATTTTGTTCTCTTATTATTATTATTATTATTATTATTTGTGAAACGGCTACCTGCTTTTTTTTTTTTTTACCATGTTCCACTTCACTAATGGTGATTGATCACAGCGGGCTTGATTTGTTCTCCCTTGATTCCGAGTTGAAATCGCTCCATTTGGTTGAGACAAAGAAATTTAATGTGTGCTGGTATGTCTATACACATGAAAGCCGCTTGGTTCTTCTTGCTTCAGGAATGCAATGCAAGAGTTTTACAGGATATCAGGTAAAACTATTGCTTCTTTCAAAAGTGTACTCCTCTCATTTGAAAAGTGATTTTCTCAATTCCTTTCTGATCTACATTTTGTTTGGCCTTGTATAAATTATGAATCTTGGATTCAGATGCCGAAACTGTTTTGGCTCATCACTGTTGTCCTAGGGGCATTGCTAATGCATGATTGGTTTCCAGTTTTGTTGCATAGACGGCATATACTTCCCATAGACAGCATATACATTTTTTGTATTACTTTTATATATTTTCCTTCCCTTCTATCTTGTGTGTGTGTTTTAAGTGTCAGATTCATCTGATTCTTGTGTCCAAGGACATCACAATGTAGTCAGATATTATATGGATTTGAGTAGTACTATTTTTAGGGTAACACAAACTGACAGAATTTTTTATGCATGAAATGGGAGGTTTATGCATGGTTACTGGGTGAACTTAACTACTTAGGCGTACTTAGTAGATGCGTGACTTGTGGGAGACATCCAATATTCCTAGTCTGAGTGTTGTGTCTCATGTGGATTCTTCACAAATTTGGATGATTCCATGTGACTTAGATGGGGAGTAAGTATGTTGTGTCAACTGAATTTGAAGCTTTAGCAGCAGAAGAAAGAAAAATGTCCACTAGCTACTTTCCTGCTGAAACATATTTTGGTTTTTTGCTAAATTGCAAATTTTCCTGGGGAAGAGTGAATGGCTTCGGATAATTTGTTCATCTGTTTTCACTGCCTTCAAATTCTTTCTTATGTTAGTTTGACTTGGTTTATTCTTCTGTTTAGCTTTCATCTGCAGGTATTATTCGCTTGCCCAAGTTTGAGATGGCAATGGCTAAATCTGAGGCAAACAGTAAGCCTGTCCTAGCTGCTGAAGATGTCCATATTGTGACCGTGTAAGGTTTATGTTTTTATTTTTATTTTATTAATTTTCACACCTTGATGTCTTTTCACAGTAGAGTTGAAGTTTAACCAAAAATTACTTCCAATTCACAGCTATGGTAGAATATATTGCTTGCAAGTTGACAGAATTGGAATGCTACTACACTCATATAGGTTTTATCGCGATGCAGTTGTACAACAGGTAAACTCTTCCTTTTGGTCCCTCAAATTTTTGGTCCATTGTAGTTCAATTACGGGGAACTTGATCCAGTGGTGACTGAAGCACTTCAAAATATTATACCTGTTAGGTGTGTTCACCATTTGGATCTGCACTTGATAAGAAATATCAATTGGAACAAAAACTCAGATGTTGATTATGAATTTGAGGACATTCTTCTTTAAAAATTTTAATATGCTAGGATCTGAAATTACATGATGTTATTTGTTTTAATTTATGATTGTGCTTACTGTTGACATTCAATGTTAATCTAATTCAGATATTGTCTTTGAACTGCACCAATTAACTCTGTCAAAAATAAAATTTAAAATAAAAAAGAAAGCTGCTGAAACAGCTAAGGTGCAGTACAGAGTCCATGGTGGTGCATGGGTAATTGTGTCTGCCTGATCAGAAATTAGTAGGATAATGGAAGTGGCGATCTGTTTGTATAACTATTTCTAAGTTGTGGAAGTTTGAACGCGATCTACCCTATTTGAATGTTTATCCAAGGTATGGATATGTTACTTCTGAAGGTTTCTTAATTTGTTTGAGAGTGTCCCGTGACCTGCTTGTCTTCCTTGAGTCTCTGCAGAGAAAAGTTTCTTCCAGAATTTTGTTACTACCGAAGCATTGTTTCCCTGTTTTTCATGAATAAAATAATTTTATTGAAACAGCATTAAGCCAATGCCAAACAACAGAGATACGAGCCCATCCTACCCTCTATCATTCTCTTAGCAAAAATAGTACAGGATTCCAAATTGGACTTTATACCTCCCACCCTCTAGCTATACACATGCTCCCTATGGGTTAATTGTGATCTTATTTTTCCATTTTCAGGGTTCATTGCCAGTTTATTCAAGCAAGATTGCTGTGAGTGTGGTTGATAATGTTTTGCTTGTTCATCAAGTGGATGCAAAGGTTGTTATTCTGTATGACGTGTTTTCAGATTCCCGAGCACCAATTTCTGCTCCACTTCCTCTTTTGTTGAGAGGTTTTCCCAGGGCCATCAGTCCATCTCAATCAAGTATTAGAGATGCTGAAAATTCGGAGGCGAAAGAGTTAAGTGATATTGAAGCAATCATCTATGGAGATGGCTGGACTTTTCTTGTCCCTGATCTCATATGTGATGCTGCTAATGGACTTTTGTGGAAGATCCATTTGGATCTAGAGGCAAGCTTTTGAATTTATACATTGGCATATTTTTTATGATATTATCTTTTATTCTTGAAGCAAATGTCTCCTTTCCTTTGCAGGCTATTTCTGCAAGTAGCTCAGAAGTACCATCAGTGCTAGAATTCTTGCAGCGACGTAAGTTGGAGGCATACAAGGTATTGGCATTCCACTTAACACTTTTATCGTATTGACACTGTTCTTAATTTCTCTATGCGACAATGGATAAGGTTTCAATTTGTCCTTCCACGTTCCTGAAGAACACATCCATCAATTAGATTGTAGTCAGTGAAAATTATTGTCATTCTTGAAATTTGTGCTGCTAAAATTGAATGCTTTAGTTTTAGGATTCATTACGATGATTCGATACAGCATTGAATTATTGGCGGGTTTAGTTTATTTCCTTTTTGTTGTCCTAATGTCCTTTTAAGGACGTCAAGTACCCTTCTGCCTTCAGATATGGTTGTTATGCAATGTCACTTTTTGCTTTTTCAGGCTAAACAATTATGCTTGGCAATAGCACGTACTATTATTCTAGAACGAAGACCAGTGCCCATGGTTGCTAGGGCAATAGATATATTAACTACAGCTTACTCGTATTCAATCAAAATGGGAAGTTATTCTAAGGGAATGAAAGCAGAGAAGAGTTCAATTTCTGATGTTCCACAAGTGAATAGACCTGGTACTGTTGCTGATGATTCTGCCAGCAGACCGGATGCCTATGGGAAATCTGTCAAGTGTGAAGCCGCTAGTGGAGTGCATAATGAATCTGTCAATAGATCTTCAACTTCCTCAGCTTCAGACTCTGAGGATAATAATAGCATTGGACCACAGAAAACAACCCCAGGTGATATGAATTCTTTTGGTGGTAAAATGGACAGTGAAATTTTAATGGGTGATGAAAAGCTAAATTTCAATTAGCTTTACAATCTCAACTTCTTGGACCAGGTAATAACTCACTGAACGCCAATGTTGCCGACCATCAGGAGTCTCAAGTTACTTCAGCTGCAATTTCCCCAGATGAAATGTACAGCTTTGTATTCGCTCCTGTGGAGGAAGAGATGGCAGGAGACTCTTCTTACTTGGTTGCTATAATTATTGAGTTCCTCCGCAGGTATAAAATTAGCTGTTTTAATGAGTACAATAAAGATAAAACATGTCAAATGAACCACATTGCCTGCTTAAGGCTTGTTTTATTGTTGCATCTAAAATTCGAAATCTTTTAATCCAAGTTGTTATCAGACATTAAATCATTGGATGCTCCACTGACACGCTGAATGGGTATCTAATGTAAACTTTTTTTAAGAATCAGATGCCCTTTTGACATTTGTTTGACACTAAGAACACAGAAAACTCGAAAAACTTAAAATCAAATATGTCATTAGATAGAATTAGGAGTGTTGTTCTTCCTTTTTTTTTTTTTTGGTATAGATGGGTTGAAGGGAGTTTAGATCCAGATATTGAAACTTTTGTGAGCTTTGTTGAAGGTTCGTACATATGCTGCTTACATGATCCCTAAAATATCTCTATATTTCTGGTGTTGTAGTGCTAATGTGGAAAAGATAAAAACACATCCAAATATTTATGTGTTGACCATACAGCTGCTAGTCCGCAGCGAACGATATGCAGAATTGGGGTTGTTCATCATAAACAAGGTTTTCCCTCCCTGTTCATAAATTTGTATGCTTGGTAGCAATGAAGCTGCTGTTTCTCTTCCCACATTTGATGTGGAGTTTGAAGGTTCAATCCTTTGCAGATTCTTGAACCCTCAAAAGAAGTTGCATTGCAACTACTGGAGTCAGGTCGTCAGAATAGGGAAACAAGGAAGTTGGGTCTGGATATGCTACGGCAGCTCTCCCTTCATCATGACCATGTTTTGTTGCTGGTGCAAGATGGTTACTATCTTGAAGCTTTACGCTATGCACGGAAGAACAAGGTAACAAGGGAAAGAATCTAACAATTTATGCAAAATTGAATTTCGGTTTTTAATTCATTCTTCCATGATGATTACTTACATGGTTCAAATATATATATTGTGTTTGTACTTTACTTCTTGATAGAATGGATTCTCTAATTCATGTTGAAGTAAATAAAGAACTCTCGTGAGAAAACGAAAACATTAGGTGGCATTTGATTTGTTTTTCTATTTTCTATTTTCTATTTTTTATTTTCATTTTATGTGTGTTCTATTTTTCTTATTTTGGATTAAAAATACTCAAAATGACTTTTTGTCATTTTTTATTTCAGGTGTAAACTCATTTTCTATTTTCTAAAACAAATTTTGAAAACACAAGTAACCAAATGCGTTGAGTTGTTTTTCTTGTTTTTGAAAGTGCAAAATAGAAAACAAGCTCAAAATAGAAAATAGAAAAAAAAAAAAAAAAAGAACAAAAAACAGAAAACAGAAAAACAAACTAAATGAAGTCTTAGGGTCTATTTGGTAATACCTATTTTGGGTCCATTTTTCATTTTGCGTTTTTAAAAAAAAACAAATATAGTCCAAACACATTTGGTTACTTATGTTTTCAAAACTTGTTTTAGAGAACAAAAAAAAAAAAAAGGTTTACACAAAATGCAAATTGGACAGAAGTCGTCTTGGGTTTTTTTGACCCAAAACATGAATAATCTTAAAACACGGAAAACAAAAAAAATATCAAATCAAATAAGTTTTAATGTTCTTAGGCCGTGTTTGGAGTCCCCCAAAAAAACTAAAAGTGTATTTTTTTAATGTTTGGAATGTAAAAAGTTATTTTAAAATGATAGTTAGTTATTTTTAATTGATTTGAAAGTTGTTAAAAATTATATAAAGTGATACGTGACAAAATTTTAGTGGAGGATTTTAAAAATTTTTGGAGTTTTGTGAAACTTTTTGGTACAAATATCAATACAACTTTTTAAAAAAATCTGACAAAATTGTTGGAACGCGCTATTTTGGCCTGTTCTAACGGATTTTGAAAATTTTTTAAACGAAGATGGAATTTTTTGGAGTTTGAAAATGTGAAACTTTTGAAGTTTTTTGAACTTTTTGAGATTATTTGGGACTCCAAACGCAGCCTTAAAATCTAAAGCTCAACACAGAAAACAATGTATAGAAAATAGAAACAAATAATGGAAATGCAAATCAGATGCCACCTTAGATACTATTCAGATGTAAATCCCTACTTCTTCTGATCAAACGAAAATAGGTTTTTTTTTTCTTTCAAATTAATTAATTAAAATTTTGAATTTGGGTTTTCCATTCTTTCTTCCGTAATGATGACTCACATGGTTCATCTATATATATATATACTAGTGAGAATGCAGCGTGCTTCGCACGCGAGTTGATGCCCAATACTGAAACATATGTTAGTATAGTTAGTTTTTAATAAAATATATTTAAAATCATGCACAAGATAATTATTAACTAAAAATAAAAATTAGAACATATGAAAAATATTAAAAAAATAAATGTTAATTAAAATTATTTGAAAACTAAGAATAATAAATATAGAACAATATGAACATAAAAAAAGAACGCCTCCTTTAGATAATTTTATATATAACTGATTATGCATGGACAATCAAGTTCGTGATGTTTAGGTATGCAAATACTTCGTTACGATATGAAATAACTCTTTTAATTGACAATTATTTATAATTCCGTCCAGGCCATTTATATAGTTATGACAAAAGTGTAATATATATATTTAATATTATTTTTACATGCATTTACATGTATT
>QLOD02000016.1:34757149-34771406 GCA_003260245.2 Sideroxylon spinosum | reverse complement strand
AGGATCTTCATCAAGATTGAAACCAAAGATGAAAACCTGTTATCTGACCTTCCTTTAGAAGTAGACCTTAAGCGACATTCCGTGAGCCTTGATACTTATATATGATTATGATTCTACCCACGTATATGAATAATATATGTAAGCCTTTAAGAGATGCCATTTCCACTTAAGGAGGCATTTAGAAATGAATTTTCTAAAAACTTTTGTCATTTTTTTTAGCAAAAATTGTTTGGGGTAACTTTTTATGTATTTGATAAGATAAATAAAAAAATTTTTAAAATTTTTTAGTAATTTTTAAGTATTTGATAAAAATTTTAATAATTTTTAAAAAAACTTTTGATTGTGTGGTAAAAAGTAAAAAAAAAAAAATTAAGAAATTTTATGAATTTTTAGTTGTTTGGTAAAAGAGAAGAAAAATTTCAAAAACTTTTAACAACTTTTAAAGAATTGACAAACGTCAAAAAAAAAAACAAAAATAAATAAATAAAAGTAAAAGTCACTATAATTTCAATTGGTTTTTTTGCTTCCAAACACACCCTATGCAATTCATGAAAGGAAAAGGTCAGCAATTTCAATTCAATCATTATTATTATCTTTGCATTACAATAAATTCAATCATTATTATTACCTTTCCATCACAATTTGACCGTAGCTATGTAATTTTTTTTTTTTTTTGAGAATTAATAATGTACTTGATTAATGAGTTCCGAGTATATAAACTTAGACTCCGTTTGTTTCGCGATTAATTTCTAAAAATCTCTAAAAAGTGATCTAAAAATTATTTATTTTTTATCTCATTACAGGGATTATGAATTCACAATTTTTCTTATTTTATGTTACTTTTTATCACTCCAAACACACATTTAAAATGATTGTCAAGTAAAGTTTTCTTATCTAAATTAATAATTAACAATAAAAAATTAAAATAATCCTAATTTATATAAAGTCCTAATCATAAACAATTATTAACAATTTAAAGACACTATCATTTATAAGTATGGTATAAATATATGGCTAGTCTCAACAGAAAGGTCACCCAACCTTACCTTTGCTCTTCCTTCGGTTAGCCACCAGGCAGCATACTCCTGAAGAGTATGATGCAGGTAAATGTTGCCTTACAATTGGTCAAGTAGACCATTTACAAAAAAAAGTGCGGGTGTACAGGCAAAACCTCTCTCAAAATTGGTGTCTAAAACATTATCTGCTAACAAAATTGCTTCAACTCGGTATTAAAGTACAATATGATACTGCAGCACGTACTTACCACTTGAAGTTGAAAAAGAGCCGACTGGTAGGAAAATAACCCATCTATGATTCACCACTTTTACATATTGAATTCTCAAATCCTGGAGGAGTAGAGCCGGAGTCATTATCACCAGCCTCATCATAATCACCCTGAAGATCATCGCTTAATGGTTCCTTCGGTGTTCCGCCAACCACCAAATGTGATTTTTCACCATGAATCTCGCTGGATATAATGCCCGGTAGATCCTCTGAGTGGCTTGTCTGCATAGCTCCAGCAGAAAAAAGATCATTCCCTTCGATATCGCAGGAGTTCTCACGAAGTGATTCAGAAACAATCACGCTGCCATGACCCACAGCATCGTTTATTTTCTCAGCAACTTTAAGCCTTCTCTTCTTCCTGAGTTTACCATTCTGAACAAAGGAAGAGAGAGTCGCATCATCCCTGACTTCTGTTTCCGCTGTGCAATTAGAACCAGGTTCAGAAGCCTTTCTTTTCTTTGTAGTATCACTGCCACCAAATATCTCGTCAACCTCGTTTTCAGTTATTGTGAATGATTTTGAAGGTGATGAATGATTATGACCAGCGCACCTGTTCAAACTTCTCTTTGTTACCCTTTTCTTCTTCAAAATAGGTTCATTACCACTTAAAGCCTCAGCTTCACTGGAATTGGTTGTCTCCGAAAGTTCCTGCAGAAGTCTACTATGTTTACTCCTCCCTGAACGTATACCAGTCTTCTTTCTTGCCCCATCATCACCAAAGGCTTCAATCACATTAACATTTGTTGTCCTTGGTGAGATTGAATCTGGACTAGTCAATGAGAGAACTTGAGGTGGATCAGTATGTTTAACCTGTTCAACACATTTACTCTTTCGTTGACCTTGTTTAGATGCCTTCTTATTCTTTGCAGCAGCATCTTCGCCACGCTCTCCAACATTTCTATTGGTCACATTCAATAGTTCTGAATCTACACAAGCTGATCCATGAGCTTCCCTTGGATCAGTCCCTTTATTCTTCTTTGAAGATTGTTTCTCTGCTCTTTCCATTTTTGGAATGGCATCATCCCCCAAACCTGTGTCTACTTCCTTTGCTTCCAGTCTCCCTCTGTAGAAACAGATGAATCAAACCAGAACTAGTACAGCAAATGCAGGAAAAACAGAAACACTTTATTAAAGAGCTAGTATCATACCTAAATTTCCTCTTTTGGCTCCCAAAAGACACTTCCTCTTTTGTCCCCCCATCAAATGTCATAACCTCTTGACCACTCCTCATCACATCTTGGTTTGGTTCAGAACCTTTTGTCTTCTTTGAATGTGGCTTTATCGTTCTCCTCCTCTTTGGAATGGTACCATTACTGAAGTTCTCTACCACATTGCCATTGGTTGGCAACGGAAAGACATCAGGACAAACTTCAGATTCCTCTGTAGGTCTCTTGCGCCTGCATTTTGTTACACTTCTGTCAGTAAATGACAAGAATAACGTGCTACATCCATCAGTAATGCAAATTGTGATATACAACAGGGATATATGTAATTGGCTAACTGAAAAAGACTTAAAAGAGTGTTTGATTTACAATTGTCAAGAAAAGCAGTTCAAAAATCATGACGACAAGCACTATTATGGTTTTCTTTCAAGCTAATGTGATGGGGAAAAGAGACAACCAGAAGGCAACTTACCTAGAAACTTTTCCATTTGCCCTAGATCCTGATCTCTTCCTGTGTATTACGAATAAATCAACATCAATTAGAAGATGCGGACTACTATATAAATCCCAGACGAAGTACCTGACCATCGTACCTTGATTTCCTCTCTTGTTTTTCAGAAGGATTTACATTTTCGGATTCAGAAACTGTATTTGTCAATGCTAGTGGAATGAAATCACTGGGTCCAAGAGCAGGTCGTTCTGACTCCCGATCTACAAAGTTTGATATAAGGGCAGCTTTCTGTATCTTTCTAGCTGCTTGGAGCAGTGGTACTTCATGTGGAAGCAACACCTTCCATCTCCTAAAAATACGGGAGAGCCAAAAAAGAAAAAAGGAAAATAAGACAAGGCTGTAGAAATAAAAGTACAGAGCAGACAAGTCTAAGCAGCAAAAATGGAATAACAGCGAGAGAATGTGATAGAAAGTATAATGTGCCCAATTATTAGGGTCTAAAATTCACCTCCTGCACTGACTGTCAGTACGTGGAGGCACACATGCAGCAACCTTAGACCAGCTATATCCATGCTCTGCAATTGCTGCTTTCAACCTCAAATCCTCTTCTTCAGTCCATTCACCCAGATTCAAAGAAGGATCTAAGCAATTGAACCATCTACCCAAAACCCACCATTAAAATTAATCACATTAACTTTGGAGCCAAGTTTGAGATTTATTTAAATCCCTTTCTCTAAATTGCACGATTTCGACCAAGATTTATTTAAATACCTTTCTCTACATTGCACATGAGTTCGACCAGGCACAAATTGAGCTATTTTCTTCCAGGTTTTAGGTCCAAAAAGCATCACTGCCACTTTTAGTCGCTTATCCTCATCTGAAGTCCACTTCCCTACCCTTTGCCTTGCTGGGTGAAGGGACTTTATCCATCTGCAGCATACGAAATCACATGTACACAAAACTGGTCTTACAGATCTAATGCAACACAATAATAATAATAATAATAAAAAAAAGACAGCCCAGTGCACAAAGCTCCCACCTATGTGGAGTTTTAGTTCGACAGGAACTCTAGCTAATACAAAAGCAAAAATTCTCAAGCAAGAAAAGCCATGGGAATTGGGATCTCAAGTAGCATTTCCTACTCATATAGCCAAAACCAACATATTGTAATGCAGCAGCTAGTGTTAAGTCGGTCCATCCCTTGGTGCAAGGTAAAACCAGGGACTATTAAGCTAATTTAATTTATCACTTCTCTAGTACGATCCACACAGCATTTTTCACAAATAAATTCACACTTCATTTATATTAAGGTGCCCAACTTCATTTTTTACCTTCAGAGACAAATCATATTTCCTACAAGCAAATTTGGCGCTGGGAGAAAATAATACGGCCATTCTTTTAATAGAACCTGCTCAGCAATTTTGAAGTTTTTATCCCCATTCTATTTAGATTTTCGGAATTACAAGCATATAAAATACAAAATTTACATTGTATCTGTGTCCCCCCTTGCCGTTGTCCTATTCCATTTTTAAGATCCATTGATTCAGTTGTCAGCAAAGGTTGACTTTTGTAGATGCTAGCCCATCACCAAAAAAAAAAAAAAAGAGAAAAGAACAGAGAGGAGAGTTAATCAATAATACAAAGAAGAACTAGAAAGTACTTTTAAGTAAAAATGGACTTAGTGGATCATATCTTATGCTGATACAGAAGAAAACTTCACACTAAATCCAAACCAGTCAGTGTGAATCCAATGGGAGTTTTTAATGCTAAACAACTCAGAAGGCCCTTGGGTAAAACTAATATAACAACTAAAAACATCAGTGTTAACCTTCACACTACAGATACAATGGAGAAAGGAAGGAAAATCCAAGGTTTAGAGCTTGATGTAAGGTATAAAAACAAGAATGGCCGATCTTTAATAGAATTCCATGACTGGAATATCAGTTGAGCCTGCTTAGATGCATGAGCGATTTGGATACTGCTTTACTAATTAAACTTTCAGAAAACCACAGAGGCCAAATGCAAACTATTAGCATATCTCACCTGTACTGAATTAAGAAATTGTTCATGCATAAGCATTACAGAACTTCCGTAAAATGCTTTTCTATAACAACACAGAACTTCCATAAAATGCTTTTCTATAACATATAGAAGATATGAGGTCATCAGAATGGACTGGGTAAATTAATGATTCCCTCCAGCACCTAAAAACAAATGATAGAGAAGATAATTAAGTCCAATCAAAGAGAACAGAACTAGATTTATATCACAAGATACTTTACTTCTCCATCATTTATAGTAAGTGTGTTACATTGAATACTTAGCTTTATTAGTTAAATATTCTCATTCAAATTTCAATAAGAAGTTGTCTTGAGATTGTTAACTGACCTATTAGAGCATTGGGTACCTGTCCTCCCTTCCAAAGCAGAAGCCACAAGCTGCCAGTTACCCTCACCAAAAGCTTCAACAGCAGCACGAAGTTTATCATCCTCATCCTCAGTCCACTCCCTCTTTAATATCGAAGCATTAAGACTTCTTTGGTAACGAGCCAAACATTGAAATGGGGTCCTGTTTGTTCCCAACAAGACAGCAATATCAATCCAATTATTGATACCCCTCTGTTGGACAATATGCAAAAGTTTCTTATCCTCAATTTTAGTCCATGGATGGTGATTGATTAAGAGGTCTTCACAGTTCAACCACCTGCAGGAATTACTCAGATACATTAGTGAAAATGGGTCAGATACCAAGCAGTCCATGCATACATCATCATTCTTAAAAGGAGAGAATAATTACATCACGGGCACCTATGACAAATTCAATACGAAGTATGATGGGTGAGTTGCCTTGTGTCGGAGGACCAACTACACATGGAACCATAAGAGAAGGGATCTAAATCCTTAAGTCAAATTTGATTTACAATTTCAAAAAATTATTTATTTTTACAACAAAATAAAAAAATAAAAAATAAGAAAAAAAAAAGAGAGAAAGGAGAAGAGAAATAAACAAAAGGTAAGGCCTATCACTTTTCGCATAGGATTTTAAAATTAAGAGTGGCTTCTACTATAGAAGGCCAAAAAAACCCAAATTTGTGTGCGTTTAATACTATAGAAGCTATACCTAACCATATTCATTGAGACTAGGATTGAAGTCGTAGGGGAAAACTGCAATGGGTTGAAAGCAAGGGCAAGAAGCTAGTCTAGGTTGCTGAAATATGGAAAAAGGCATGGGCATGTTAAAATGGAATATTTTATGAAGGCTCCCTCAGTTTGTTAGACATGTAGAATGTATTGTAAATATAGAAAAGGCCCTTGATTGATTCTTTCCTTCTTAGTACAGGATCATTTGTAATATTTCAAAACCATTTAACAAACCTTTGAATGGTTGTTAAATGTCAGGACGGTTTTAACCACCAAATTGTGTAACCTACAACTAAATGAGAAATTTTCTATGCCAACATGGTTCCCTCATATTGAGCATGCATAAGTCGAATCATCCATGCAACAATATCTCATTAATGAACCTTCATTTTGAATGGAACCGTTCAAGTAAGAAAAGCTTCACAATTGAACTTTAACAATTAAAATCTTTATATTAGAATTAACTATCTACTTACCTTGCTTCACATTCTGCACCCGTACGACCTGTGACGTACATAGAAGCCAACCTTTCCCAATTAATCTTGGGCAGAAATGACCTAATATTCTCAGGGGTGATATCAAGATCCCTAATTGATGCAACAATGCAATCAAAATCATTTGAATTCCCATGAGATCCCTCCATGTCACTGTCAAGAGAAGAGTTTTTAGTCAATGTGCTTGAGCATGAAATGATTAGTAGAGCTTATTGAATATTAAATTGTAGAAAATAACATTTACACTTCAAGATTCTATTCTCCTGTATAAGGAGAAGATGGATTAATGTGAAAAGAAACATGATTGCCTTAATCAAGTATATGAATTTGACTAGATAGATTGGAGGGAATAGAACTATAAAGCCAACCCCTAGATATAGGAACAAAAAACTTGTTAACTTTTATTAAATAGTTACTAACAAAGCAATTTTCCAAATAGCTTTTACATTTCAAAGTTATAGAGAACATGCTAAAGCAAAGGATTAAAACTTCTAAAAGCATAAAGAAAAGTCATCACCTCATATTGTTATTGCAATTATTTAAACTAAAAGGCCAGGATAACTAAATTTTAAACCAATGAATATCTCTTAAAATTACTGAACAACCTATTCCAAAAAAACAAAAATATGGAAATTTTAAGTTTCCCGGTCAAAATGTAGGATTAAAGTGTTGGGGAAGGGTCAAATATAGGCAGCCTTCCTTTTGCAAGAGGAGATACTGATTCCAGGTTTGAACCCATAAATAAATAAAAAATAGGTGCACACAAAAGATGAAACAACTAAAGCATGAGCCATGCCTAATGACTTCGTGGAGCTTTTTATCATGAATATTAACAAAAAATAACAAATATACCTGATTAAATCAACCGACTTTTGAAGCAACAGTTCTTGAAATTGTTGTTTTACACCCTTAGCAAGATTCTCCCTCTCTTCATCCGACCACTTTTCTCGACTCAATGAGATTGGAAATTTTGTCAATACCATCCCATAACTTGCAACATGAGAATTCTCATCAGGACCATAACATAAAACCAAGGCCTTTTTCCCTTTACCCTGCCAGAACCATAGTGTTAGTCAAATATATATTTTTCTTAATTTCTTCTGATGAGTATTTCAAATAGAAGGCACCAAATAAGGGTGGACCAGCGTGAATGGGAAATATACTTAGGTTAAGTTTGGGAACATGAATTTGGATTTTGCAACTAGATTTCAATCTAGGAATTTAAATCCAAACAATTGAAATACTTAATCCCAAATGCATTTTTTGGGTATCAAAATTTAGAAGTGTGGAGATTTCAGCCTAAAATACTTGTATAACAAATATTATTTTTGTTCATGTTAATAGCTCCAGGTTCTAAAGAATTAAGAAACTATTACATGAAAAGTATTGATTTAATTAATTCAAGAAGTTTGTTAGCAACTGCTTGCACTGTCCAAGAAGAAATAAACCAAACATGACATACGTAAAATATAAAAAATACATGTATAAATACATTAAAAAGGGCGGCCCTGTGCATAAGGCTCACGCCTATGCTCACAATCTTCCCTCCCCTCCCCCAAATTAACAAGAGAAATTGTTTACGAGCATTGGACTTACAAACTCAAGGTAGTAAAGGAGCGACCTTAGCCATTGCATCAAGGCTCATCTTCAATAAGTTTGGCAAGGCATACCATTAACTCAATCATATTCTACTTTTTGTATCCTAGATTCAGGAGCTTTTCCTGGCCAACTCAACTTCCATGTCTATTGCTTAATATTCACAATACCATCAATACATGCATCTTCACTATTTTCAAGCTTGGCACTAGTGACCCTTTTTTCTCTTTTAAAAGTTTCATAAACAAGCAGAGTTTTGGTGATGGGATCTAGTTTTGTTTATTTTGTATACATCTATATATAAAG
This sequence comes from Sideroxylon spinosum, assembly GCA_003260245.2. NCBI lineage: Eukaryota > Viridiplantae > Streptophyta > Magnoliopsida > Ericales > Sapotaceae > Sideroxylon > Sideroxylon spinosum. Next base: position 34,762,972 of record QLOD02000016.1, on the reverse strand, counting down.
GTTGTGAACATTTTAATTACATGCCAAAATTAATATAAAATATATGTGTAGCCTTCTATTATAGCACACTAGCATTGTTATTTGATTTAGTTGCTATATGTGCAAATTTAAAGGATAAACCCTCCCAATTGAAATGACAAAAGTTCACTTCTCTTTCTTCTACTTTCGACCAATCGGAGCTACATTTTGGAATGTCTTAGATTAAAGTAAGTAAAATATGCATCGTTTTCAAAGATATCCTTAATTCGCACAAGCTCACACCATATGTTGCATCCTACACTTTTTGGACCTTGGCAACTTAGTGCACCATAAAGAAGAACTATAGGCGAGGAAAGGCTGACACTACTACAAATGGTCTAGACAAACTGATGGTTAAGGACCTAAAGTTTCTCGACCAACTAATCCCAATTCAAATTGAACCCCCTCAAGCCATATCTAAGGCCTAAGCCAAAAGACATTAATGATTTAACTATTAGCTACCGTCTCACCTAAAAACTTAAGTTGTTTGGAGCACAAGCAACTTATTACTAAGAGTTGGCCCAAAAAAAAAAAAAAAAAAAAAAAAAAAAGAGGAAATAGTTTTTTGGTTTTTAGCTTGTTATTGTCTTATATGGCTTTTTTTCACCAAAATTTTATTTTTATTTTCTTAGCTTGTTTTGCATTTGTTAGGCATGTTACTTGCATTCATCAAAAAGAAATGTAAAAGAATTGAAAAATTAGCTTCCTTTTTTTTTTAACATGTAGGAGAATTTTTTGATTTTCTTATAATCTTTTTTAGGAATGCGAATAACACGCCTAACAACTACAAAACAAAATAAGAAAATAAAATTTTGGTGAAAAATAGCCACATAAGATGAAACTAAATTTAAAGGCAAAAACTAGTATTTTTGCATCCTAAACGAAGCCTTGTACTAGACTTATTTTCTCTCAACACACCTAAATACTTTTTTTAGAAATTGCCAAACACGTCAACTATTGACTATTGGATTGACCAAAAGATTTGAACATAGCACCTTTGCATGCCTAATATGATATTGCAACTCTAAGTCACAATCTCACCAAAAAACTCACATTCCTAGGAAAAGGAGCAACTTTTTTACTTGTACTAAACTTAATCTCTGTTAGTAGTAATTTCTATGAACTAAAACATTTGTATGGAGCACCATCAAACTAAAGTAATCATAAATAGTTCTTAACGTAAGTTTTATAAAATGTTTTGGTGAACTTGATGGCCTTCTCAAAAGGTGTATCATGGGAAATAGAATCTTGGATGTTTGGTGAGAATCTATGAATTCAACAATTTGTATTCAAAAAATTTCTAACAACTTGGTTAATGGTCATCTAGCGCTATCCACAAAGAATATGCAGAAGGCCAACGAAATCGCTTAGCCTACAAGGTGATAAAATTGCTACAGTTCTCTTCTATTCCTTTTTTTCAGCTATTACTCCTTTTAATGTTCTGTGGCTACGGAAAATTAGAAAAAATAAATAGAAATAGAACAGGGTGCTAAGCCATTAAAAGACGGCTGACCTTGAAACAACATAAGTTAACTCATATTGTTTTAACTGCAATAGCAAGTCTACTTTTGAATGGAGTTCAGCTAGAAAACTGTACTCACATAAAATATTATCATTTTACTTCTTTGAAGTATTTTAATTATTTATTTTTTGTCATTTTTTTAGTTAAAATAAAAGCCAAAGGAAGAGGAAAAACATAGGTTTAGCACACAAATGGAGAATATGATGTTCAGGGTCCGCTGTCAGATTTGTATACTATAATATAATCAGTAATCATAGCTACCCTTGGACTGATAAGGGTTGCATCATTTATAATCTTAAAAAAATGAATAAAACTACACAAATAGACATATACAGATTAAATATACATATGTTGCACAAATCTATACACGTATATATAGGAAGTTCTTTCATTCATAGGAAAAAGAATGAAATGATAATGTATCATATGAAATATTTGAAGTTTGAAGCTGGTATGAAGTTCAATAAATGAAAATTGTAATTTGTAACTCGTGCACCAAAAAATAGCATAAAAAAGAGTACGAGAAAGACCTTCAAATTAGCCCTCGGCCTTGTTGCTGAAATCAGCTGGACACGAGCATCCTTCTTTTGGGACAATGCTCGGCCAATTCGTTTTTTACAAGCAACCTGAAAGTCTTTCAAGATTTTAACTCGCTGCTTTAGTTTTTTGTTCTCTTCGATCCTTGCTTCAATCTGAATCAGCTTACTTCGCAGAAATTTCTGACAGGCCCTGTTCTTCTTGATGGCATCAACGAACATCTGCGCAGATTTTGGAAATCCAGGGCACCTAGATGGAACTACAGCTAAATTGTGTGTGTCAGATTGATGCTGCTCAATTAAGCCGGATGGCGAGATCTCAGGAATATTGTCAATTAATGATTTTGTATTCTGGGAGGTGTTGTAGACATCTAAAGAATCAGGAATTCTTTCAGAAAGTTTAGTTCGGTCCGCAGCTAAATTATTGGAAGTTTTCTCCAAGGCAATGCTGGTGGCATGAACCTGCTCCTGTTTATTAAAATAATTATCTGTTCTATTTTTCAGACCATCTGCATTGGAATATAAAACGGAAATGAAAAGATGCTCATGTTTCTTGAAGGGCATAAAAGAGGAGGAGATATATTAAGGATCGCCAAAAATGCTGATGCTACAATGAAAACAAAACGAAAAACACTACATCTCCATTTCTTAGCATTCCTAAAATGTTACAAGTTATCATCAATAAAATTCAATTAAATCCTGAGACAGACTAGCCCACCTCAAGAAGACAACATGCTTTCAATACTTGAAGTATCTCGATGCCATCTGGCACTTTTGAATGGGCTTCCTAGCCGTATCATGTATTCCAGCAGAAAATTGTGCTTGATGAGCCAAGTTGAATGGGCTTTCTAAAGACGTTAAATTGCTTAAATGCACATTCAATAGAAGTGACTCTAGGTGTACCTTTAAAATGACTTTGCAAGAAGCCAAGGAGCTTATAAACCTCTTAAAATAACCCTAATAACTTTATGTTCTTCTCTAGTTCTGATATGAACTGAAATCCTTATAAATATTACTTGAGAAAACTCCGCTTATTCTTTCTTTTATTCTTTGTTCTTCTTCACTTCCACTTATTTTCAAAGCAATTTTTGTTATTATTGATTAAATATCAATATTTAAAACAAACATACTTCAGTGGTTAAAATAGTTCCATCCTGTGCTCCCTTGCACACGTATCCTATGAATGAAATAACCCAAGCATGGTTTTTTTTTCCTTTTTTCTTTTTAATTTCATACGCACCGTGGTAGTTGTATATATCAATTGCTTGAACTTAATACATTATAGAATTCATTTCGATAACCATTCTTAACTCCTAAGGAACCACAAATTGTGTCAATAAACATCTTGCTTTTGAAATCTTCTCTCCAATGTCCTTTACAATAAATCTACTCAACACAGAGGAGTTTCAAAATTGCAATTACGCACTACACAGTTTGATCCTATGGACAAAATTTGTGTGCACACACATTATCTTTCTTAAGCACATCCAAGTTTTATAACAGGTGAGAATTTGGGAGATTATTACAAGCTAAAATCCAAGGACTCGGCTTTTTGTTCGTTGAGACAACAAAGTGGACTTTGAAACCAATTATTTCACTGCATCAAAGAATAATGTAGCACAGAAAAACGTGACTCACCAAGGACCGTGAATGAGCAGTACGTAGAGGTTTTTATTTTCCTACGGATTGTTTTATAGCCGTATGATTACGATGCGTGCTCTGAATGGAAGAGGGACTCCCTTCTTTACCCGGAAACTGACTCAAGAGTAGTGGATATTTTTCTTCCGATAGCCGTGCATCACCGAGCACTTTCCCCTACTCCTAACAAGTTTCTGGGGCCTTGAAGGTGGATCGCTTATTTGATTGCTTGGCTTGCTTCGCTTTCCAGTTATAGCTAAGCTCACAGGTTTCTAACAAACCAACTCACGAACTCGTACGTCTCTTCCTCTTGCTTGTGCTGCTTATGCAGGTTTGTTTGCTTGTTACCATTCCAATTCAGAAGAAGAGTCCACAACTTACTTATTGTTCCAGTAGACTAGACCATGGATTTTAATGAAGAATTGGACTCAGTCATTCAGTTTAACTTCCAATGGCACTTGGTTCAAGCCAAAATTCCTGATTCTGATTGTATGTGATCAATTTTAGTAATGTTTTAGTTTCTACTGATATCTACATACATTAAAACAAAAACGGGTTCCAATCCAAGTTCAATCCAATCAACATAAACCAGAGACATCAATTTCAAACCAAGAACAAGAAACTACCTTTATCGTACCCCTCGAACCGCCTCTGAATGGCACGAAGGGTCTCGAAATCGTCGTCGTCGTCCGAGGCAGCCGGCGGAAGTGTGCTCAAGGGCTTCAGAAAGAGAGGCGCCTCGCCGTGAGTGCAAGCTGAGAAACGCTGCTGTATCCCGCGCACCAATTCGAGGTCATCCTCCTCGGTATCAGAAGCGGCGGAGGGGGAGGGGGAGGCGGATGGCTGTTGAATGGATTTAAGGTCCGTTCCTGTGAGAATGCAAGCTCTGCTAAGGGCCTCCATATCCTCGTCAAAGCCTTCACCGGCGTCACTGCCGGAGAATTCACCGTCTTCATTGGAGTTACAATCCATGGTGTTCGGAATGAACCAAAGAAAAAGGTTGGCGGTGACTCTGGAGGTTCGTGTAGGGTTTATGGTTTCTCAACTATGAGAAGTTGCAGCGGCGAAGGAGAAAGAGTCGGCTTTCGGATTCAGGATTCGCATAAAGAACAGCAGAGGCTGATGAAAATCGTGATCTTGCAGAGGTCGCGAACTCGTAGGGCTCTAACATTATATTTTTTATTCATGTTTAACTGTTTTTTATTTTCTCACTATCTCTTTTTTTTTTTAAATCTATTCGCTAGTCAATTAATTTTATTAAATTTTTTCATAAAACTTAACTGAATTTAGTAAAATATATTTTATATTAATTTAATTAGTTAATTTGATAAAATACTTTTAAATTAATTTATTGTTATATGATATCGAATTTATGATGATAATTATTTTTAATAAATAATATTAATTTACTTAATTTACTTAATTAAAATTAATTTAATTCAATAATTTCTATATTACAATTCTAAATAACAGCTATCGTCATCACGGGATGGTGTTAGCGAGCGTGCCTTTAGCTTCAAGATAGTATTATAATAAATAAATTATTTTAATAATAAATTATTATTTTAATATTATTTTAAACTAAATAAAATAGATTATTTTGAAATGTAGTTATTACTAATTTTGATCTTATAAAAGTTATTTTCATACGTAATCATTATTTTCATGAGGCCTCTTGGAGAAGCCTACTGAATTTCGGGCCACCCACCAATCGCTGCAACTGGGAGTGAGGCCCCGTGGAAGGCGTCCTACTCCCGAAGGTGAAAGGTGCCTAGAGGACGGGCCATTAATCTACTAAAATAAGCCATTTTAATATTATTTTAATTATAATTAATTTAATTTTATAAATATTTTAATAGGTAATTATCATCTACTAAAAATAATTTGCTTTTATATCTTTTTATTTGAGTTTTTATTTTTTTATTTTTTTTGGTAACCGAAAGAAAAAAAAAAAAAACAAAAACAAATTTATCAACAAGCTTTTGTTGTTAATTTTTTAAAAATTGTAAATAAACATAATAAACATAAACCTTACCAAATGTGATTGTATTTATGGCGTTGGTTGTCTAAATTTCTCCCCAAAAAAATTGCATGAAATGAATTTAGCCA
>QLOD02000016.1:34712864-34726629 GCA_003260245.2 Sideroxylon spinosum | reverse complement strand
AAAAAAAAAAAATCAAAAGCTAAGTAGCTGAAATTCCAAACGGAGCCTAAGATAATAGGGTAAGAATTACGAATTTAATCTGCAGAAGGGGGCAAATGTACAATAGTTTAATTCCAATTTTCTTTTCTAAAAACTAAAGCGTTAAAGAAAATGATCCAAATTTGGCACGTCTGAGTTATATTTGAGAACTTTTTCATGGATTGTAAACCTGTACCAATTTAAGACGCAAACAAGAATCATGTGGGGGAGACAAAAGACTTGGGTAAATTAAGATTTTCCCCGACCACGACCTGAAGGTTCTGAGGGTGACTTCAAGTGTTACACTAATATCTAAATACACAATTTACATCATTTTCCCACATTACATAACAAAAATACTCCAGAGGAAGAAAATTTTGAATTATTTTTTGGGTAAATTACTTTTTCCTCCATTGAGGATTGCTAATAGTACATTTAAACCTTTTCAGATTTAAATTTACTCTTTTGCCCTTACTGAATCACTTCATTTTCTTTTTACTTCCCTCATACTCTAGATTGACCCCCTTCTTTCCTTTTTTTCCCCCTTTCTTTATATTCTACTTCCTTACTTTAACTAAATTGGCTAATCCATTTTTCACTTTTATTTATTTTCTCCTTTCACTAACATTTATTCTCTACCCACATCCAATCCAACCCAATATCATCCAATCATATTGTATCTACTTCACCACCAAACAAAAAATAACAACGAACAACAATCATTTCACCAGCTCCTCTCTTATAAACTAATAACCAGCAATAATTTTCTTATGCCAAAATAAATCTAATTGCAAAATAATCATCATTATTGAACTACCACGTCTACTGCTAATTACCTAAATATGGTAGTAGGTTTGGGTTTTAATTATGGCCGTGGGTGAGGGAAAAAAATAAAGAAGCTGGTGAGAGAGAGGACCCTAGGGGTAGGTATGGGTTTGAACAGGAGAGAGAGTGAAAGGAGGAGGAGAGAGTAGGTGCCTAAAGGGAGAAAATTATAATAGAGAGAGAATAGGTGTGTGCATTTATAGATTGATAAATGAACAAGATGATGGATAGTAAGATAAAAAAACTACTTCTTGAGAAGGAGAACAAGAGGAAGAGAAAATAGTTATGGTGGTTCTTGAATTGACCGAATTAACGTAGTTGGATGATAATGAATGGTGTGATCAAACCTTACGGACAAAATATGAATTTAAAATTGATGACTGTAAGGGGTCAATGGTTGCACAATTTTAAAAAAAAGGAACATGTAAGTAATTTTTCATACGTCAGGAAGAGGGTTGTGTTATTAGCAAACCTTGAGGGAAGTCTAGATAATTGTCCCTTGTTTTTTCCCCATGACCAACAACTTCAAATGAAAGCAAAGGAAATTCCGATATGAAACTAAGCAATACTATCAATATCAACTGGAGAAAGAGTAGAATTTACTGCTTACAATTCCCAATGCAACACCGTCAAAGGCTGTGTGATACTCAAAACTTGGAGTTGGAAACTCAGGTGTTGGATAGGCAAACAGCAGCAAGAAGCTAAGGGCTGCCCAAAATGATGTAACTGCAATAAAGAGGCATAGTAAGAAAGAATTGTTACCAAGTTCGTACCAGCATATTGCTTGGACTTTAGACCATGTCAATTCTCCAATATAAGACATTTCAAAATTCAACCAAATTCTCTACTTAACCAGCTAAGATAAGATCACAAGAGTCCAATCAAGACCATTTATAAGATGATTCACTCCTGCATATAAGTGCTGTCTCCTTAGGTGTTTCCTTAATAAAATTTACTTTATTTAGCATAGAAATAATAATAAATCGATTAACTCAAATTTGCAGCCTCCAAAGAGCTCAAATTGATTTCAATCAACAAAGTTCAGGGGATTCTTTCTCCCATCCAATTAAGGTAAAAGCATTGCTCAGCCCATAGAGTCTGAGTAAAGATGTAAGACGAGTGTTTCACCGTACTTCGGTAGTAGCTCGTGCAGTCTCTTGTTGACCGGCCCTCATCACTGCTGGTCTATGACACTCTCTTTCAACACACATCTCACAAATGCTACCATTTACTTGTCCTTCTGAGAGGCCAAATTTTAAGACTACCATATATTCTAAGCTTGTGGTTGCCCGTTAACAAATGCCCCAGTTTAAAATGTCTTGCCAGTTTTTTTAGTTGACCTCACTAAGCCATATAATATATAGGGCGTTGTAGCCATAGTTGATTGAGCCATAAAGTTGGATCTGAAACCTTCACGGCTGGCTATTTGTTTTAGGTTCTGATTGGGCCATTAAAGCATCTTCGGAACCCATTTGATCATGCACCTCAAGTGAAAGTTTCAAAATTCCGGCCTCTTTTGGGTTTCTATAAATAACTTTACAGCCTTGAACATGTTTCGGCAGTTTAAGATTGAGTGGCAGTATTTTTACATTTCATGATACAAAGACTTAAAACAGCATAGACTGAGTAGAAATGTAGAGTACATACCATTTTGTCCGGAGACAATGAAATTGTCAATGTATTCATGAACATTAAGCCAAAATGTCAAAATTGCCAGTCCAAACGAAAGACCGGCTACGATGTCAATCAAACTGTGCATCCCAAGGTAAATTCTTCCTAGCAGGAGAATAAAACTTCAGTTGACGTTGTAGAAAGAAAAAAGTGAGTTAGAAAAGTAACCAGAAACAAGGGATAAATCAAAGCTTACCCAAGCCAATGAGGCCGACAAACAAGCAAACCAACACGAATCCCGCAAATTCCATGAAGGCATCCCCATTTTGGGTATAGGATATGACATAGTGCAAAAGGTAACTGGATCACATCCAAAAGAGACTCGGTTAGTTATTTTTACAACATATTAGGATGCAGAGGGATGAGGTGACGTAGTTGATAGCACAAAGTGGGAGGAGTAGAGCTTGTAGTTTACGGATTTGAAACATATTGTGCATGCATTAGTGTGTTTATATAATTGCTACAGATTAAAACAATTATAAGAAATAAAATTTTATGACTGTCAATAATCAATTACTAACACCTAACCTAAATATAGAAAGAATAAATTGCTAATGCAGAGTCGAATGGGATTGCTTGAAACTTGGCTATCCAACAAGATATAAAAGTTCTAATGAAGTTCACAGCTAATCTTCTGAATCAATAAGCCAATGCTATTTATTACAACATATGACATACATACAATGTTCATCAAAATCCTATGCCTCTTAGACAACCTTAGAAGCATCATTCTGTTAAGCCTTGCCGTGAAGAAGAAAAGGCATAATTCTTCTGCCTAAGAATGCATCCAAAAGAACCACCAACTTTTACAATATAGCTAGCCCCAACCAAACCCTAAACCCACCTTACAATTTTAGAGACCGAAGAAATAGGAGGAATCTCAATACCCTGATAAACAAACTGTGTTGAGAGTGTGAGAGGAAGGCAATCCATATTCCATTGCATTCTCTTTCTCATCTTTGGTAGCAGTCACTCTCCTAACAGGTGGACAGCTGGGTCTAGGAGCTGACACCACATCCTATTCACACATAAAAACAAAATTCAGAGTTTACCTTCATGGCAATCTCAGAACTTTCAAAAAGCAAATGAGAAAATTTCATATGTAGAAAGAGAGTACCTTTATACAGTTGCCTAAATAATCACAAAAAGCCATCAGTAGAGTCATCTGCCTAGCCAATTTGCCATGCCCACTCTACAACAAATTGCATCCAAAAAAAAAAAAAAAAGACTGAATTAAATTTTATAAACTTCTTGCGTCCAATTTGCAAATCACAAGCCACACAAACAATTATGAACACAATTAACATAACTAACAAGATAGAAGGAGAGAGAAAAGGAGAAGAGGGCCTACCCAGAAGAGCAAGGGAAGAAAGGCAGTGTAGAAAGGCACAGAAACAACACAGGACAGGCCAGAGAAAAAAGCATCCAGCCATCCATGCTTGTATTTCTGCAAAACCCCATTAACCCAAAATCCCTAAAAGCTGAGATACAATAAAAATTAACAAAAAAAACAAAAAAGCAAAAATTCAATCAAAATGATTATATGGGTCCTCTATCTATATATAGAAATCGAAACAAAATAGATCAGACCTGGATCTGAAGGATTGTAGGAGTGCTGGAGACGACAAGGCTAGACACCCAAGGTTGGGTTAAAGATCTAAGCTTCAGGGTCACATTGAGCATTGAAGAGAGGACAATCCATAAAAAAACTCCACACAAAATCGCCAGTTGCCATCCCGGTATATTCCCCATTAATCCCTCCGTCTCTTATTTTTCTATCTCCCCTTTTCACCGTTCCAAGGAGAGGGATTAATCAAAAAGAACACCAAACAATTTGACGAAAACTGAAAATTCTTTGGCTGGACTTGGGACTTTGGTAGAAGAGACAACAGCGGATGGAAGCGGACGATGCTTCCTCTCTATTTTCTTTTTTTCCTTTTTAATATATGTTGGGAGCCGGAGACTAGAAAAGAAAGACTTCGCTGGATTTTGGCTGGCAGAGAAAAGACAACAGCGCACCCAACTTACGACCGTTCCAAGGGAAGGGAAATAGCGAAAGGGGGAGAACAAAAACTACAGAGGCCACCAGTTTCTTGCTTTTGGGGTCCCGCTTATTAATTTGCGCTTATATATAATCCCATGCAATTACAAGATTCTGACGCCACTGTTCCTAGCCATGGAAATTGTGTGAGGGAATATATTAATATTACTTCGTCATTCCAGTTTTTCGACTACCGCATTAAAACGAGTAAGTTATTTTTTAAAATTTTGCTTTATTTTAATTGATTGTATGTTTGTTTAGTTTGATTGGAAATATAAAATTTTAAGTTTGTAATCCGACTAAACTCGATCAAAATTCAATCTATTAAACATAATGTGAAATATTAAATTATTTAAATTCAACTTGAGATTGATTCAGTGTTGGAGTTTGACTCAAATAATCTTTTGTTTACGACGAAAGTTCTAAATGACATACACATTCTAATTATCCGATGTAGGATTGTTTACTGGACAAAGACTCGGGCTCACAATGCACGAGCACCGTGAACTTATAGGGGTAATGATACACTGGACACGTATACGTGTAATTTTTTTTAAGGTAAGAACCAATTTCAACAAACTAGTTCAAAAATTGGTTTGCTAGGAAAGTTTCAAATGATACACACACATACCTTAATTATCTGATGTAGGATAATCGTTCGACTCAAAAGATAAATGAATAAAATATGTGCTAATTTTTCAAACTCATTAAATGTAATATGTATGGTTCAAATTTTTTATTTTGTATCCCTACTCTCGATACATGATTAAATCATATTTATTATATTTAATTTTTTATTATTAACAAGCTCAACCATGTTTCGTGAGTTACTTTTATTAATTAAACATATGGTTAGGTAGAACCCATCCATTAACAATCCAATCACTTATCACTTAATTCATATTTCACAACAGCATATACTTTTACGTTTGATGTTCATCTTTAGGTACCAATTTTAGCTATAGATTCGTTGGTGTTCTATGAAAGTATGATGACACACACAAATCCACCCCTCCCAAAAAAAAAAAAAAAAAAAAAAAAACCAAAGAAACAAAACTTCACTAAAACTGCATGCTTCAAGCCTTCACCAACTAACTCTCCTTTTCTTTATTTTTTCCTCCTCGTTATACTATAAATATCATTAGGTATTTGTTTTAGAATAAGAAGTAACAAAAATTTAAAATCTTATCCAAGCATAATTAGAGCTGTGCTGACTAACTGGATTGAGAGTACATTTTGGCAACTATAAACTTGATAATTTTCAACCATGCTTGCGCAATTTTCAAAAGCGAAAACCCTTTTTGCCCCTCACCCCAACTTATTGGTGGGGGAGGGGGGAGCACAACACTAATTTATTACATTTTGTTGCAGCATTTCACAAGTTATATGTATTATCCCTAGTAATTAATTAGATAGATTATATGTATATGCGTTTAGTCAGCTACATGACATTCCTCTCCCCTTCATGACATGCCTTCTTAAACCAGGTATGTGGACATTGGAGATATAGTCTTTCCAGTCTATGCTCCCCACATCAAATCCAAAATTGTTCTTTTCTTCTTCGGACATGCATTCCATCAATCTCTTAGTGTTGCTGTTATCAAACCTGCAAACAAAAGCATGCATTTCCAGTGGCTTCACTTTTGAGTACCCAAATTATTTGTGCAGTGATCAAGATTGGAAGTTATGAGATCCCTTGGTATTGCTGTTAGCAGGAATGTCATGCACAATTGATGAGATCTCAACCGTTCAAATAAATGACTGAGATTATATAATCATGCACACTCATTCACGTATATTCAAGGTATGTCAAGCACAATTGTGTCTTAAATGTGCAATCACGATCGTTCATGCATTGACTCTTATGCTATGATCCACCCAAATCGACAAGATGACTGAGATTATACAGTCATGTGAAGAATGTCATACACAATTGTGTTAGAACTTGCAATATCAATCATTCATTCAATGAGTCTATTGAGATCTGCACAAATAGATGACTGAGATTATATAGTTATAATTGTTACCTTCCACCATAAAAAGTGTACGGCTGATATATGTTAGCTAAGTACTTTGCTTGCTCCACTGATTTCCTGCAAATGTTTTCAAGCTTTCTGGACAACTTCCCATTAGGGGTGGCCGTGGCTGCTGTTAATCCAATCCTCTGAATTGTGTCTCCCCAGAGGTGAGAGGAGAATTCTTCCATGGAGCTGAAGAGCTTCATTGCTGGAACCTGAATTGGCCTGCCCTTTGAGTCAATGCATGGCGAGGAACTGAAGTGTTCATGCAGCAAACTTGCAAGCTCTCGAAAAACCAATGGGTTTACGACTGATGAAGCTATCTGGTAGACAGTGCTCTCTGGTTTTCCAGTACCACCATGCTTTGCTATTGCTGCAAGAGTTGCATTCACCACCATATCTGCCGGCACCTGTGCCAAAAACCGTGCTGATTAGACAGCTGCAACTCTTTGTTCATTTAAAAGAAAATGCAAAATTAACATAATTTTCTAAGCCATGAATTATTCCCCATCGACACTTGACTCACATAGATGATTGAGATTGCATAGTCAACTCTGATTTTTTTTATTTTTATTTTATTTTTTTTGGGTTATGGCAGAGGTATCCTCATATTTGGTGGATTAATCTCCCAGAGTTCTACTGAGGGGTTAGAACTAGTGACCTCTATCTACCGCTTAACTGTATGTGTGAGCAGTTCTCTCCATTATTAATCTCAAGTATATTTGGTACAGGTGTACAAAATGTTAATGTATGCAAAGTATCTAGTAATGGATTCTTGTGATTGACATATTAATAACTCCATGATATATATTTTAAGGCCTCGAATAAGGAGTTCCTCTTGGCCAATCTGTTCTCATAAATTGTTTCCTGTTTATACGTTAACTGTCCCAAATGTCAAAGTCTCATATTGTTAGTGGCTCAAAAGGATAACTTGCTGCTTCATGGGCAGTAAATAAAATTGATGTGAGTTTGGAAAAATGGGGTAGATTAAGAACCTTGAACACTTATTTGAACCTGAGTTAGTGGTCTCAGTAATGCTGGTTGTCACCATAAATATAAAACCCACACACTATTCATTGTGAAAAAGAAAAATGCTAAGGCCTTGATCCTGACTAATCCCAACTGTTGATCCGTGTGGGTCAAGGGTGGGTTCCACAGAAATTGACGATTGATATCAGTCACTTAAAGACTGACCATAAATAAAGGAAAGAAATTAATTGTACTTACTACATCAAGGACCCCATTTGGATCAACCAGAAAACCAGTGAGCTGTCCTTTCCCATAATAAAGAACAATTGGATCCATCATCCTGCAGAGATTAAAAAAAAAACAAAAAAAGGAGGATTATCTCAAAGTTTGTGGAGAAGTGATAGCTAGAATTTGACTAACAAGGTGTTTTAATATGACATACCTATTTCCTTCCATCCATCCTGGGAAAGGCTCGATGTAAGTGCTTTCAATAACACTGGGTCGAATTACGACAACTGGTAAATCTCCTCTCATGCTATCAATCAGCATTTCTCCCATGGCCTTTGTGAACACATAAGTATCTTGCCATCCATGTTTCTTTGCCCTGATTGAAGATTGAATTCAATTTTTCATCACACTATATATATTATATATATATATTAGTATAAAGGGAGAATCAATTTTGGTAATCTTCCTCGGTTTGAGGCTGTCTCACAATTTTACATATCTTAAATGTCCTCCAGCTTCTCATATTTTTCTATGTATAACTATTAATAAATTCCTCAATTTGATTATCAAGAGACATTAGATAGGAGTAGATGGTGGAAAAAAAATTAGAAATAAAGAGAAGAAAAGGACAAGAGGAAGTGCGGAAAATAGAACAGAAGAAAATAAAAAATGAGAACAGGAACCATTACTGGAGAAGAAAACATAGACGTAGTGTAAAGTGAAACTTTTTGGTCTGAATAAATGAAAGGGGAGAGATCTAGAGCTATATATCACCTTTCCAAACCCAATCCTTTCATCTTTTGAGCCACTGCATTGTCATCAAAAGTCCCCTTTGAATCCAAGATCAACTTCAGTTCATCTTCAACCCTCAAAGTTGGGAGGAACCCGTTTGGGGTTTCAAAGATTAGGCTCTCCCGTGCTACACTGTCCCCTATGGAAAATGGCTTTTCCATGATTCTTCCTTGTCTTTGTCCATTAACATAAGCTGCAGTATCCATCCCAATGGCAATGAATGAAGAAATCCGCTTAGAAATTCTTTCAACTAATTGCTCTGCACAAAATATTACTCAATACATTCTATGCTTTTCTGTCAAGGGTGCTTTTACTTATCTTTTTGAAGGCCATTTCCCCGTCAGAACCCTGGCATCTCATCAGTAATTTGACTGAGAAATGTGTCTTTTTTTTTTCCCTTTTCATACTGACTAAAGCTATGCAACCAAAAAAATTTGCTTGAAGAAATAACTAAAATGATGTGGTAATACTTGTAATCGTGTCACTTGAAAACAATAAACCATAGAAGTCTATTTTAATTACAACTCGACCATTCCGCATCATTAGGATCCACTTTTTGGTATATTTTTTTGGGTCCAATAGCATTTTCTTCTATTCACTAGAAACATTATTCATCCCATAAGCAATATATATATATATATATATAAGAGAAATCTAGTGCATGAGGAGGCGGCTTCTACATTGCATAGTCTTGGGAAGGTTAGATATATGCAATAATATATGTTTTTCTGTAAATTTGGTGCTAAGTTACCTGTAGATACTTGCAGGAAGACCTCAAGTTTCTTACACTTCTTTGCAAAGCTCAAAAGACGACTGGGCCCTCCAGTGTTTATGTCAAGAGCAACATCATACCTGCAATTAAATTTTTCCATAGCAGAAACCAAATTATTGATATTCACAAGATTCTACACATAATACTAATTCTAGGTGGAATAGACTCGTTCTTTACTTTACCCGAGCTTGGCATTAACAACTATCGTAAGAATTAAGCTTGGCTAGCAAATAGTTTATATAACCAAAATGATGTTATTTTTGTCTAAACTATTAAAATCCAAAATAGGTAGCTCCACTAAACCATAGTGATACCATTTTGGTCTAAATTATTATAAATATAAATATACATTGTTTTTTCGAGAAGGGCATATAGTAATTCGAGCTTGGCTTGAATTTTAAACGAACTACAGAAAATGCTTGAATTTGGCTCATTTGAGGCCATAAATCAAACTCGAACCCAGTCTCAACCGAGCTTGAGCAGCTCACGAGCTATTTGGCTGGTCGCTACCCCCGGTAATTACAATGAGACTGCGGGAAAATTCAGAATGTTGTATTTGTGAACATTATAATTATTAACCTTTCATCGAAAGTGGTATTTGCTGCAGAATTTACAAGTATGTCAACCTCTTTTGCAATCTCATTGGCCACACATTCATCTAAGCCAAGATTAGATTCACAAACATTTCCCACCACAGGAACCAGCTTGCTCATCATAAAAGCTTGATAGGATTTCCCATAGGTTTGTTGGAGACACTTGAAGAGTTCTGTATTTATGATCTGTCACGCAAAGCACATAAACCCGGATTGTTTGTTTTCTTATAAATAAACACAGCAGGATTAAATTCCTCTTAATTGAAAATGAAAATTTAGTTGAAATTTATATATATTTCCTCAAAAAAGAGAAAAAGGAACATACTTCATTTTTTAATCTTTCCATTGCAGCTTCCTCGCTCTTTGCCTTGACCAAGAGAAAGATCTTACCCACATCAGGCACTGTCCTTAATATCTTCTCAATAAGAACTGATAAGAGGGGGCAAATTTTGTGTCATAATCATCAAAATAAGACCTTTTTTAAAAAGAAAATTATTGAATTAAGGAGATGGATGTAGAAGTTAGATCGAACATGTCGTGGGATCAGATTTTTTTGACTAGAAAAAAGGGTGAGAATGATGCAAATCTCTTGTGGGCTAATACCTTCATATAAAATAATCCATTGTGGTAAATTTTTATTATTCCAGCCTTCGGTACTGTTTTTTTATTATTTATAAATTTTTAAAAATTAATAAAGAAAACGCATTTGTTAGATATATTTTTATTTTTTATTTCTAAAAAAAGAAAAAAAGAAAAAAATCAAATAGAAATAAAGTATTTTCATTTTCTTTTTTTCTGTAACGAATTTATTAGCTTGAAATTTTATCCATTTTTGTTGCATTATTTTAAAATAAATTATTTTATTCAGATATTTTATTAAACTAAAGTTAATTTTAATAAATAATATAATTAATTAATTTAATTAATATGAAATATATTTTATTAAATTTATTTTTTTAAAAAATTAAAAAATTAAATATTTTTAAAATAAAAATTAATTAATATAGACGAAATTGGATCTCCAAATGCAGTTTCAATTTTTATTTCACAAAAAAAAAGATAAAAAAACCAAAAAAAATAAATAAATAAATGAAAACTTTATCAAATAGGTTCCATAAAACTAAAATTAACACAATTTTGTAGAAAAAAATATAGTAGAAAAGTATTTTTCAAAAAAAGATATTTAATGTTTTACAATCAAAATATTTTACTAAAAAAAATAAGAGTTTATTTCAGCTACACTCCTTTAGTTTTGATCTTGTATATTCAGACTTTAAAAGTTTTATAAATACACACCTAAACTCCATTAGTTTTATACCATGTTCATTTGCTTCTGCTCTACTAGATTTTCTATCTAATAAGTAACTTTTGATCAGTTTATAATTGTAAAATTACTTTTATACCTTCATTATTAATAAAAAAAATTTATAAAAAAATTGAGTGTAAGGTTTTTTTTTTTTTATTGTTTGATATTAATGAAAAAGAAGAGGAATAAAAAGAGAAATTTAAATTTTCTCTCTTCTACGTTTATTAGATTAATAATAGGAAAAAGTAATGATAACTTTTATATATATATATTTGTATAATTATTAATTTATATATAATATAAAATTAAAATATTAACGTGAATCATAATAATTTAAATTATTTACATAGAAAAGGTTGATAAAAATAATTTAGTAAATTAATTATAATGTAATTTTTATAAAAAAAATACACCATATCATAAATATTTTTGTTCATAATATTTTTATTAATAAAAATATTTTATATTAATTTATATTTTTTTATTAATGATAAAGGTATAAAAGTAATTTCATATGATTGAATTGGTCAAAAATTATTTTTTCAATAAAAAATTTAACTGAAAAATTTTAAGTGAATGCAATACAAATATTAACAGGTCTCGGTACATATTTATGAAATTTGTAGAATTTAAATGTATATAAGCAATAATCACAAATAACGTAAGTGAAATAAACCCAAAAACTAAATACCAAAACGATGTAATAGGCCTCTAAACCTACATCACTTTAGAAATAAACAAATTTACCTTTATTATATATTTGTCATTATCACATCATTTTATAATATTTTTCTCTCGTAAAATAGTAAGATGACATAACGGTTTTCAAAATAAATTTAACTCATTTTAGGGGTGTTTGGAATTATAAAATTAGTGTAAGTTTATAAAAATTGTACTTTCATAACTCGTGGGTTCAATAAAAAAAAAAAAAAAACCAAACAAAAGAGGAAAGAAAAAAAAAAAGTACCTTTTGCCAAAAACCCAGTTGCGCCAGTGATTAGAAAACTTTTCCCTCTGAGGTATTCGACAATTCCAATACCATCATCAACCTCCATTTCAACCTGCAAAGATGTGAGTGCAGTTCCTCCTCCTCCTCCTCTGCCACAAGGCACCAAATCCTTCACTGAAATCTCTGCAGCAGCAGCTGCTGCTGGCTGGCTCTTCCCATTCGGAGACAACACCAGACTTCCCGCGGAGTCCATTAAAGCCGGCGACGATGTCTCTGTCAAAACATACGACAACCCCGTAGTAGATTTTACGGCCTTCCCACCGCCTTGACAGTTGAAGATGACATTGCTCTTCTTCCTCTTCAAGAAGCACCATTCATGATGTTTGTTGGAAGCTACTGGGAAGGAAGTTAGAGAGAGAGCCTCCATAACTCTTCTCCCTAAGAGAGTTTGATTAGAAGAGTAGAAGAGAGAAGATGGAAAGGAAAAGTAAAAAGTTTTGGAAAAAAAGAAAAGAAAAAAAAATAAAGAAGTGAAAATTGTTGGGCTGTAACCTTACCTAATCACTCCCTAACATCAAAAAGAAAGAAAAATTTAACCAGTAAACAAACAAAGGGAGGTGTATAAGATATGGGTTTGGTTTGGATTGGATTTAGAGTTAAAGAAGAAAAGAGTTGTGGGTAGAGTTTTTAAGGGAAGAGAAGATGAGAGTTAGGAGAAAAACAAAATGGCTCTCTTTTTGCCACCCCAATTCACATTTCTTACCTACGGCTAAGTTGGCGGGATCCTTCTATTTCTTTCTTTGTGTATTTTTTTATTTAGTTCATCCCCGCTCTATCTTATAGCCAATGAAATATACGAGGAGAAAGGGTGTGGAAGTGGTTGAAAGATGGCCCTTTTAATTAACAAAAATTAAGGCTGAGTTTGGTAACTCAACTTTTTGCTTATAAGAAAGAAAGTTTTTTGGTTATTTTTTTTTTCTTTTTTGGTCTTATATTAATTTTTTCTTGCTATGAAAATTTTTGATTTTTTTTTTAGTAGCTTCACACACACACACACACACATATATGTATTTGAAAACATTAAAAAATAAAATAAAATAAAAAATCTTAGTCCGATTTACTTTTTATAAGCAAAAAATTAAAATTACCAAATGCAGCCTCATTACTCATCATATATGTTGGACTCCGAAACTCTCTTACTATTTCACTCAAATTCATCAGTAATAACTATATATGACTTACTTGTAATTAGGTTATGAATTTAAGATGGTTATAGAAATTTGGATCCATTAAATCAATATAGTTTGAGTTTGTCAATTTTGTAAAACCATAGGGGATTTTGTCCTTGTAAAAAGAGTCAATTCAAAGATTTATGTAGCTTTTACTCCATGTTTGATATGCCTTCGAACTCGAAAATATGAAACAAGAATTACTGAATTAAAGAAATTCATCTCTTTGATAAGTCTTTTCGATGTAGGAATAAATCAAACCAGATCTTTCACATTTTAAGGATTATGAGTTCCCGAATAAAAAGCCAAAATTTGAAGTTCTACTTGTTAAAGACTTGTAATACAATGATTAAA
>QLOD02000016.1:34698024-34708251 GCA_003260245.2 Sideroxylon spinosum | reverse complement strand
TGAGATGATTTCAAAATATTTTCATAAAGTACTAAAAGCAATTTGCAGATTGGGAGTAATAATCATAAGACCACCCACTTTTGATAAAGTACCATTAGAGATTTTACACAATCCAATGTATTATCCATTCTTTAAGGTAAATTAGTAGTTTACATTTAGTTGTTTTATCGTTGGGAATTTTTGGAATTTTTTTAATGATTTTAATATCTGATTTATTTTTTTTCTAGAATTGTGAGCAATTGATAGAACACACATAACAGCACACGTTCTATCAAATAAACAAATGCCTTATCGGGGGAAGCAAATAGTTCCAACTCAAAATATAATGTGTGCATGTTCATTTGACATGAAGTTTACTTATGTCTACACTAGTTAGGAAGGAACTGCAAATGATTCACGGATATTTGGTGAGTGCATCACTAATGTTGCTAACTTGTTCCCTTTGTCTCCCACAGGTAAATATTATCTTGTAGATTTAGGATAAACTAACATGTCCAGATTTTTGTCCCATATAGAAGTGAAAGGTATCATTTAAATGATTACCGTGGAAGTACACCAAGAGAAATTGAGGAGCATTTTAATTACCAACACTCTTCCTTAAGGAATTATATCGACGATGCTTTGGAGAGTTGAAGGCAAGATTTCCTATATTAAAGGCAATGCCTCCTTTTCAGATTTCAACCCAAAGATATATTCCCATATCTTGTTGTACCGTGCATAATTTTATTCGGATGCAGGATCAAGGGGATGAATTGTTTCTTCACTATAATGATCAAAGTAATTATGAAGAAGAGAAACCCAATCGCGCTTCAATGAGCAACGCTCAACCTACTATTGATATTGATTTAAGTCAAAATCAACTCCGACAAATGAGAATTGTTCGTGATCAAATAGCTCGTGAGATCTATGATAGCGTGCGTAATCACTGATCTTGTGGATCTGTACTAGAACATTTACATTGTAAATTATTCATTTCTCATGCTGTAATTTTTTATTTTTGGAAATTATTTTTGGGAAATTAAATATATAGTCAGTTAAATTGATATTAACAAATTTTATGATTTTATATATGACAAATGTTAATCATAGTGGACCACCATGTTCTTGTGGTGCGGGCCGGATGCGTGTTTTTATAGCTCGTACTAAAAAAATTATGATCGCTCTTTCTACCGTTGTCTGGTTGGTTATAACTATGTTAATACTTTCATATGGACTGATGAGTACAATATGCCCACCAACTACTATGGACTAGCAAAAAAACTTCCATAAAAATTACATTGATAACGTATACTACCGTGTGCGTGTTATGAATGTAATATTGTTTTGTATTTTCTACTAATTTTCATCATATTTGTAACTTTAATTATCCTTCTTTCGAAATGAACATGTATTGTTAGCACAGTATTTGGCACTATGATATCATATTAAGACATGAATGATGTAATGTACTTTATTTTATTTTTTGAGTTTGTAATATATTGCTTTATATTATTAGAAAAAAATTACATTTTGTTCTATTTATCTTTTTTTTTTATGAAATATATGCCAAAAAAAAAAACAAAAACAAAAACAAAAACAGAACAAATATTTGCCAAACATATTTTCAGTGTTTTTTTCCCCTCAAATTGAAAACTGAACAATGAAAATTGGACAATGAAGAATAAAAACTGAACACAAAAACTGAAAAACTGAAACACGAAAACTAACACAAAAACTGAAAACTGACAGTGTTACCAAACGAGTCTTTATTTATTTATTTATTTTCATTTCTATTTTCATTCCCGTTTCCATTCCTTTTCCTGTTCTCAACGATAACAAAGTAATGATTGATTGTGTTAACTAGTGGTTAATTACCCCAAAAAGAATAAAAAAAAAAACTAATGATCAGAAGAATTGCCTTCCAAGCAAAACACCCAGTAAAATATTGGCTGTATTTTAACTCAATTCTTTTCTTATTTGCCCGAGTTTCTTGTAGGTTTAGCAAATCAGCAATTAGCAGCAAATTGATTACTTGGCGCTTTTTATCTAGCATTTATAATAAAAAAAAAAAAGCAGAAAAGGACATAATATCTCCCATCAATGGGTTAGTTCTTAAATAAATGTATACATAATCCAAAACTCAACCTTAATTCCATGGTTCTATTCATCTTTTGTGCAATGGGGAGAAAAACTGAAAGAGACAGAGGAAACCCTCCAACCCTGTCCCAAGATACTAATGATAATAATCCTTTTAACTAATCACCCGACGAACACCTTAGACAGCCGCATCTGAATCCAAACCCTTCACAGAGGAGTGTCTGGCGAGCACCATGATCCATACTAGCATCAATATAGCAGATCCGAAGCTCTTCACCTGCAGTACAAAACAACTATCTTTTAGTATTAATAGTTAAAACATGTTGAGACATTTCATAATTTGTAAGGTTTCATCAAATCTTTTCATTAACTCCATATATCAAATCATTGTTACAGCAAACAGGAGTGAGTTAGAGCTTTTTTAGAACTTCTGTTCATGGAAGATGAGCACAGCAAAATATGCCAACTAATTTTGTATTATCTACCAAAAATGAGGAAGAATCATTCACAAGTCATTTTCTCACCTTATTAAACATTAATACATTCAAGTCTATGAAATGGCAACCAATGAGTAAACACAAAATGAATAGATCACTGATTAAGACATCAGAAAACTCCCATCAGAAGGAGAGTAGACAACAGAATTTTGTCCGACTAAAACAAAATTTTTAATACTGATTAAAGGGATTCCTGTATTTTACAGAAGAAGCTGTGAATCGTTCCACTCGATTCCTAGTTCAATGCTTATCTTGGTGTGGGAATACAAAGGTTGTCCAGGAAAGAGCCAAGAAAATTTTGAGAATAAATATAAAACAAAGGCACATTAAATTAACCTGCTTCAATATCACGAAGAGCCTTCACTCTTGCATCAACATTTTCTATCCATACAATGTGCGTATTTGGATCTGCAATGAAAAATTATAAGCTATAAGCTAGTTAATTGGATTTTAAACGTTACTAGAATTCACTATTGTTGAAAGGTCTGCAGTTTGGTTTGCCTCGCTTCTGGAGATCTTAACCCCACAAGCCAACATGCTTTTCTTATATCCACTTTTAGTTCCCAAAGGCAAGACAAAATTAGTGGATTGGATTGAAATATGGCAAAACACTGTGGGAAAAAGGTTCTAAAATCATAAAGTAAGTAATCAATGGAAAAAGTAAAGTGTAAGCAATCAATGTCAAACCTGCTTCTTAAGTGAATACATAACTAGTCCATTTCAAGATAGCAGTCGTTATCCATGTATTGTTCTATTAAACAAATGAAGGGGGTAAAACAATCTCACATACAAAACAAGGCTGACCCTCTTGCTAGAGCAATTTCTGGCTTGGTTTAGATCATGGTAGTATTATTTGATGCAATCATAGGCATCTGTTGCTCAAGAGAAGCAACATTGCTTTGGCAACTGGGGCAACTATAGAACAGTAATATTGTATTCTAAGTTTCTAGCTCTGCACTTCAAAACATAAACAAACTACATTCACCTAGTCCTTCATACCATCTTCTCAAAAGGTAGCATACCACGTGCCAATCTGATCCAGGGAAGCGTATAAGAGAGGATTGCAACAACAATTTCAAGAGACAACTTCTGATTTCATTCAATAATCATCAAAAACTGCGTTGCCCTCAGGCTTACAATTTCTTAAATAGAAGAAAAAAACCTAACGTTAATAAGCCGGACCTAAAAAGGCATAAAACCAACTAATTAACAAAAGTTACTAAAAAAAAAAAATTTGCAATAAAAGTAACTCTGAAAAATATAGAAAATTATAATACTTCTCCCAAAACCCCACGGATTCATTTAATCCAAGTAATTAAGGCCAAAAACTTTTCAAAAATAATAAATTTGGCCACTTGAAGAATCAAACAGTGACAGAAGCCCGAAAACTATCGCAGGTCAAAAAAAGCAATAAGGATTAACCATTGGGATTGGAAACGTTTCCGATTGAAGCTAAGTGAGCCCAATGAAACAATCCAAAGTCAGGTATTTACGACCTTGCCAATCTAGGCTTAAACGCCTAGAGAACTCTTTCTCCATGGCCACTACATCACAATCTCAGTTCGATGTACCCTATGGATTGTATATTGGCGTTGATGGGTACACTTGAATCTGATCCGTTTTACTAATTGATCAGATCTGGATTTAAAGCAAGATGAATACATTTCATGTTTTTGAGCTTTAATAAGGTCAATTTATACTGTCAAAAAAATAAGGTCAAATTATGATTCACTAACCTCGTGTCTGTTTGTTTAACAAAATTGTATTTTGCAGATCAACTCCTATATTGCTAGGAAAACCAAATCATGTTCCCCAACTCCTCTAGGGAGGGAAACAATCTACCATGGATCCCTTACAACAGCACATATAGAGATTACAAGAAGAACAACAAAGCTTACCACAATCATGGTTATAGAAAGATGGAAGCATATAAACAGCGTTTCCAACAGCAGCTTCAGCTTCAACTGATGCAGCGGCTAATGAAAGAAGATCTTCATGCAATCCTCCAGCCAACTCAATACGAAATGCATTAATGCGAATTCGAGCTAGCACACCAATGTACCATTGCTTGGTAATAACTAGTGATGGCAAAGATAAGAAATTGTTCAAACTTGAAAAATCACTGGGAAAAAAATGTGATATGAATCATGTCCACACAAAGGATACATGCTAACTGTTCATCCATGATATGTGCTTCTTCAAAGGCACTCCGTAGCAATAGAAATTCCTTTTCCATCTGATAATTTCCATTCTATTAATTGATAATAACAAGAAATGGAAGATGCAAGAAACAGCCACATTTCCATATTACCAATTTAAGTTTTATTCATTAATTTTCTCCCCATTACCATTCATTATACATTTCAAATCCACTACAAATGCCATAATTATTGGGGAAGAACTTGAATCTTGTTGTGAAGAAGGATACTGTGTAGTAGAGCTTTGACATACATGAATTGCAACTAATAAATGAATGTAATAAAACCATATGAATACAGAAGTAAGAATGAAAAAGCTCCAAGCCTATTATACTATTAGGTGCCATATCACTTAAAAGTTTAAATTATTAGATGGAAGTGTAATGTTACTATTTATGTTGACTTATTTTCCTCAAACACGCCCCCCTCACATGTTGCCGGACTTACTTTTTTCTTTTAAAGAATCAAACACGTGCAACAATTGACTTTTTGAGTAGGCATTAAGTTTTGTACTCGGAACTTTTGCTTGCTCTGATACCATGTTATATTACTAACTATCATCTCACCTAAAACCTCAAGTCTTTGGGGAGGAGACAACCTTTTTAGTTGATATTATATACTAGTAACAACATGTGGCCGAATTGATTTTTCTTTTGACAGGGCCAAACATGTGCAACAATCAGTCAAGTTGGTTGTAATATTTGAACTCATAAATTTTTCCTGCTTTAATACAATGATAGACTATTAGCCATCATCTCACTTAATTCGACTGCACCAAATTTTTTTTTTTTTTGGTAACCCAGAACTACCGCCCGAACTGAAGTTGGACGGGTAAACTGGGGGTGCTTGAATCCACCCGCAAGACCCAAGCACCTGGTAAGTCAGGGTAAGAGCTAGCGGGAGTCGAACTCGAGACTCCCGGGTTTACGGTTGGTCCCAAGTGACCTTAAACTACTTGGCTACCCTGCCTCTTTAACTGCACCGAATTTGGGGGTATAGTGGCATGGACTTCTTATTTGATTGGTCAGTGTCGCTTTGAAGTGTTGCATCAACAGCCAATTTATCCTCCACAACGCAAAACCATTCAAGAGGACGAAAGAGATCAAAAAGGCTTGTGCACTTCTTGGAGGAAAGAGTGGTGTAATTCATTGTGTTCAATTTTTGAATATCACAACATGTATCCCTTTAAGAATGTCTTTTTGAAAAAGCCCGTAAAAGAAGTAAATGGCCATGTATAAAAGGTCTTTTACGAAATGGGAACACTTACATGTATAGCATTTTTTTTGTCTATTTTGTCTAAATGAATATGCAGACGCGACGGGGGTATAGAGACAGATTTGTTGAAAATTTTTTGAATTATGTTGAACACGTAGACATGTAATTTGTTTTATCTACTAATATACCTTCAAAAAGAAAACAATTTGAGGTTCCTTCTAGGCCTTCGGTTTTGGTTGAGATCCCATTTGATGCTTTTTTTACACAAATCCATCTAAAAATGAAAGAGGAATGGACAAATAAATAAACTAATTTCTACTTGAGATCTCTTTTTGTAGCAAAATTTTATTTAAAAAATGTTTGACGTAATCATTCTTGTAAGGCACATACCTGTAAAATCATCTCCGGATACAAGATAGCAGGTTGGAGTATGTCAAGATTCTCTGCAGTAGCTGCTCCTGATATAACCATACAAGCCAACCTCTTGGCAAGGAGTGGATATTTCAAACCCTGAGTGCTTCAGAAAGAGATATTTTGGAAGAGGCAGAATAAGATATTTTCATTAAAAATTATATCTCAAAGGACTAAACCAAACCAAGCATTTTCCCACTAGATGGGGTCGGCTAAAAGAACTGTTACTACAAATTTATTTGGATTGCTAGTTTGCCCATTTGTCATTGTACTTATGATTAATAAATATAATTCCTTTGCATTCCTTCAAATATCTTTTAGAGTATGCTAAAATCCTAGCTGCAAACTTCGGAATTTGGCCTTTGGGAAGGTATGCCTTCTTGAGTAGCAGATTTCCTTCCCATCTGCCAAAAATTTCCCTTTTTTTTTTTTTAGGTTAATAAAACCTTTCTTGAGCACCAAAAGAAGTTACAAACTAAAATAAATAGCAACTAGTGCATGCACGGCTAGACACTTTGAGAGCTGATACGATTATCAGAATCAGTAACTTCAAATGTTACTAATTTATACCTGTAACTCTTTCAACCAAACAGAAAGGCAGGAGGCTCGCAATACATTAAAAACTACTTTCTAGGCTGTAATATACACAACTCTAAATAAGGAACCCCAAGAAAGCACTACAGCTCTTTCTTAAAAGTATACTTTCGCAACATGATTCTAAAACTAGGATTGAAACCTGAAAAAATTAATAAATAAATAATGACACCCAAGGTGTTCAAGCATATAAAATAGTAAATAAATGAAAAATAAGCCTTTGACAATCTTCCATACCGGCAGTAATCATTGAAGAATGACCAATCAGCTCGTTTCTCAACTTCATAGAAGTCCTAAGACAAGATGTACAAACATCAGTCTCACTAGTCATGAGTAATTTGAAGAGAAATTACAATTGCTGTTTCAGCTGACATAGCTGTGGTTGGAAATCACTTGTCAGAAACCCATCCCATCTAATATTTGGTTGAAGCATAGTGTCTTTGGCAGAAGCTGGCCCAAGTGATAGCGGCAATTCCCATCTCATAAAAAAAAAATAATAATAATAAAATAGATAACTAAATAACAAATAATATTTAATGCAATAAAAAAATTAACTTAATTGACTTTCCTTGGGACTCTTCTAAACCTAAACATACAAGAAGTCTTATTTCTCCTTAGAAACCCTAATAGTCGTTTTAACTTTTAGACAAAGGAAAAGAAGATCTTTGAGTTGGATAAGTGAATAGTGAAAGAATGATCTATCGAAGTCTTGTGTGCTAATAATTGGATTAAGTTATGTTGTTCTTGAATGAAAGAACGGAAAAATATTGAAAGAATGGAACATAATGTGATTATCGTTATTTTCCAACTTTAGGCTATTTTATCTTTCACTTCCGGTGGTTCTTATGAGTATTAGTTACTATTTTTTCGTAGTATGGCATGAGATCTTCATGGTAGTACCTTGATTGACTCAAATGGAGTCACAAAGTAGGCTTTGTAACCAGTCAAATCTGGAAATTTGGGGAATGTGAAGCATTGTTGTGAAATCCGTTCTATACCGGAAGGAATATACTGTGCCATTAGCAAAATGGAACAGTAAAATATTGGTTTCGTCGTAAATTTTCCGGCTTGTATCGCTAATTTCTAGTATTAAGCTTTCTGGTTTTCCATCCACATATTTGAGAGATGGAGAGGGGAGGAGAGGGAAAGGGGGAGTTTTCATTCTGGAAAATTGTTTTCTCCGATTCATTTTTCTTATCTGCTTTTGGAAACCAAGTGAATTTGGGAGATAGAGAGAGGAAAAAGAGGGAAATTCTTATGAAACACACCTTGAGAGTGTCTTCGTTTCCCTCTAGCTTTGCAACGTCCCCATCTAACAAAGATGACTCCTTACAGAGATAGGCTTCTCATAGAATCATCATATTATTAAAATATTTTGGTATGTATAAGTGATTTATTTTCAAAAAAAGAAAAAAAAAAAAAGAATAATTACTCAACATGAAACTAATTGCACTTTTTGTTTGATATGAATATTTAATCTATTGTTCTTTCCAAAAAAAGAAAAAGAAAAAACCTAAACTTATTGATTACTGTCACACAATTTGTTTTTAATTCACTATTTTCAAATGTCTTTTCTAATGATAATATAATATATGTACAGTGGTTCACTTTCTGGCAACAATGGTTCAAACTAGTGATCCCTGCTTCAATTGGTAAAGATCTTACCACTAAGCAACCCGGGCGTGGGCTTGACTCTTTACTCTTTGTGCTATGGCAGTGCCATAGGTTTCTTACTTGGGGTTGGCTAGAGATTATTCACGTTTTACTCACCCTGAACTTTAACATCCTTGGGTGAAATTCCAATATCCTACGAGCGCATAGTCCATAAGACCAAATTATGAAACAATTTATCAAACCTATTGATTGCAATTCTCCTAGTGTGAGCAAAGAGTAACCAAGAACTTCCCACATGAGCCAAAATTCAAACACGTGGTGAGTGTATGGTTTAAATCAACTTCTGGAACACAACAGATACCAACATCATCACCCAACCGTATAGAATCAAAACCCAATAAATATATTAGAATGTACCACGAATTGAAGTGAATAGGATCAATTTCAGAGAGAGAGAAAGTAACCCATAACCATAAACCTTTGTAACAACAACCCAAGTGTACCTTCGATTGTGCTTTACATTCCTCGCTGCAAAATGGGACACCTGGAGCTTCAGACCTCTGTACACTTCCAAGATTTCTGAGACATAGGTAGCAAACACTGGTGGTTGCGGAGAGAGAGGGATGAGAGACGACGGGTTTAGCGGTGTGAACGAGTTCACCAGCTCCGATCCTACGAGTCGCGAACACACCTCTGCCGGCTGACTCAGTGAGCGAAACTTGGATCGGAGGCGGTGAAGGTCGACTCGACTCGTCGTTGGTGGTGGTGGATGCGTAGAAAGCTGCCAAGAGTAGCTTCGTTTGAGAATTCAGCGATTCCAACGGGGAAGCCCAACGGCTATAACGGGCTAAACGTAACATCTTTTGCTCGAAGTTACGCTTGCGCCGAAATTTTGCTACAAGGAGTTTATAAGTTAATAGATATCTGGCTATAAAAATTAACTTTTGATTTAGATATTCTTTAATAAAAGTTGATTTAGCATCATATATTTTATTAATATATGTAGAAAAAGCTTTAAATTTTATTTTATTAATATATGTAGAAAATTTTTTGAAAACTTTTAAAAGATTAATTTAAAAAGTGTAAAATTTGAAAAAATAGAGACAACTAAGTGTGTATCTATATAATCATCCTAGAAATATTCATATAAAGTTATATGTCACAAGTTTAAACACGTGACGTAAAATCTAAGTAAATCATCAGTACCGTATTACTATCAATAAATATTTTATTTTATCTTAAATATTTATTGTGATATTGCATATTTTTACACTTACTGAAAATTATTATTATAAGAAGTCAATTTTCTTTTAAGTAAAATCTAAGAAAAATTATAATTTATTCTAATGTAGAGGCCATTCTTCTATATATAACTGGCCCAAGTTGGACAGAAATTTTTTATGACTAATTGAAGGTTATAACTATATAGGAGTCCTATGTAACTAGAACAAGATTTTTGTTAATTTTTTATTTTAATTAAAATGAAATTATAAAAAGTAAGTAAAATTAGCTCACATGGTAATAGCCCATTGACAACCAGAGAAGCCCAAAAGAATTCAATGAACACGAAAGCGGTTCAATTTCGGCCACTGACTTTTGGTGTCTATTACTTCAATGCCGCC
>QLOD02000016.1:34452794-34467449 GCA_003260245.2 Sideroxylon spinosum | reverse complement strand
TATCCACGTCCCACTTGTAATCGCCAAGGCAACAAAACCTAATATCTCCTCTGTTGATGAAAGCAGTGCACAGTCATGGAATCGCGAACCCGTCCCTTAGAGATGCTTTTCATTCCGTACGTATCACCGAGCCATTTGATCCCACTCACCGAAATGTCCAGGCTCTTCGCCGCCCGGGGCGAACACGTCACCATCCTCACCACCCCGGCCAACGCCTCCGTCGTCGAAACCTCCATCCACAACGACGCCGCCGCAGCCCCCAACGTGACCATCCACCGCATCCCTTTCCCTTCCCACGAAGTCGGCCTCCCTGAAGGCGTCGAGAACTTATTCGGCGTTAAAGACCTTGACACGTCCGTTAGGGTTACCGAGGGCGCGTTTCGGCTCCGGCAGATCATTGAAGACTACATTGTCACCCGCCGTCCCGACTGCATCGTCTCCGACATGTTCTACCCGTGGACCGCCGACGTGGCCGCCCGTCTTGACATCCCCCGGCTCGTCTTCCATGCCACTTGCATTTTTGGGCAATCTTGCTACGAAGCTATTCGACGTCCGGACTCCCCCCACCTCAAAATTGAGTCAGATTACGAGCCGTTTGTGATTCCGGGCCTTCCTGATCCCATCACCCTCACCAGGTCTCAGCTTCCTCGCTACGTTCGCACCCCAGATGGCTGTGCTCTGTTGTTAGAACAGTTTAGAGAGGCTGAATTGAAGAGCTACGGAGTGTTGACTAACAACTTTTACGAGTTTGAGCCGGCTTACACCCAATACTACCAGAATATATTTGGTCACAAGGCCTTTCACATCGGTCCTGCCACTCTAATTCACCGTAATGTCAAAGAGAAGGCTGAGAGGGGACACAAAACAGTAGTCGGAGAGCAGGAGTGTCTCGCCTTTCTCAACACAAAGGAACCCAACTCTGTTCTCTACGCTTGCTTTGGCTGCAGCTGCATATTCCCCGACCATCAGCTTATGGAAATCGCCCGCGGACTCGAAGCCTCAGGCCACCCATTCATCTGGGTCGTGTTTGGGAAAGAAAATGAAAAAGAAGAGAGAGAGAAAGAGAAATGGTTGCCAAAAGGGTTCGAGGAGAGGACCAAAGAAAGGGGGATGATTGTGAGAGGTTGGGCTCCGCAGTTGATGATATTGGACCACCCATCCGTGGGAGGATTCATGACTCACTGCGGTTGGAACTCTGTCATAGAATCCATATGCGCCGGTCTACCCATGGTGACGTGGCCTCTCTATGCGGATCATTTCTACATTGAGAAGTTGCTGACTCAGGTGCTGGGGATTGGGGTGGAGGTGGGCAAGATGGAATGGCACTTGTGGGATGATTCGAAGGAGTTGATCAAGGGGGAGAAGATAGAGAGCGCTGTGAGGAAATTGATGGACTCCGGCGATCCGGTGGCGGAGTCGATGCGGCGGAAGGCTAAAGAGCTGGGAGAGATGGCCAGGAAGGCTGTTCAAGAAGGAGGGTCTTCTCATAGGAATTTGACTCGGGTGATTGAGGAGCTCAAACAAGTGAGAGATCACAAGACTAATGGCTGAGAGCTCATTCAAGTATTGAGCATGCTGTGTGTTGAAGATGCCAATTATTAAACGAAATTAATATTGTCTTCCTTTTCTGCGTGTTTAGTTTCATAAATAAAATCAGAATTATTCTTGAGATGGAATTTTTAGTTTGTCTTTTTATTCTTTTTTAGCATATATAATACTTATACCTCATTCTACGTTTATGATTATTTATTGAATAAAATATTGACTAATATTATTAAATTAAAAGTTAATTGTATCAGCTTTTCAAAGAAGCTTAGCGTATTCTATTATCTTGTATAATTGATCTCTTAGGCCAATGAATGAATTGATGAAAAGAAATTAATAAGAAACCGGATTGAATTCGAAAGCAATTCGAACTCTAAAAATGAGAGAATATATTTCTCGGAATTTTTCATTAATATATACCCTGTCCTCTTCTACATTCCTTTTTTATACAAGTTTTCGGTTATTATTTGCAAATTATTATGTTCTGATTTTTATGGAAGGCTCAAATTTTACTGAGATAAACGTCTAACGCAACAAAAAAGAATAAAAATTAATGTTGTTAAAACCGATGAAAATGGAAATACGAAAAAAAATAAAAAAACAGATTTTCATGAAAAAACTATTTAATCAAATCGCCGTACCATAAGCGCTCTGATTTTTATGATAATACCTTCCTAGCAGTGAGATAAGAAAATATTAAACCTTGGCAATGGACACAGCTGGACCTTTTATAGTGGGAGATTTGCCGCATTTTTTTTATTTCCAACGAGCTTAGGCGTGATTGATCGTGGGCTTTCTTATGGGTTGCTAATTTTTAGTCAATCGCAATTTGTGTTTAGTTGGCTGGTGGGCTGGCCTTGGCTCCTTCTTGAGTTGATACCTTTTTATATCCAACTCGTTTCAAGTTAGGTTGTCATCGTCTGAAGATGCAAGAATTTCTAGCGTTCCAAATACCCCAACAGAGGTTTACAGTGGATGAGATAACGGAGCCCTTGGATGAGTTATCCTTCAATTCTAGTACTAAGGCATCAAACCAATAGGCAAGATTAGAGATGCCAGTAGGGTCCACTTTATAGGAGAGATTACTATCAAGCCATACTACGCTGGTCCATTTGCATCTAAAGAAGAGATGCCCAATAATTTCATTTTCTGTGTGACAGATAAGACAGATGGGATTCTTGTGATCAGATGGCTTTCTAACAATTCCATGGCCAGCACCAGTTGGTCTAATTGACCAAAGTCTTTGTGGCTTTAATTTGTTAGATGGGTTAAGCATAATTGAAAGGCCCTTAGTTTCTGACTACTGCATGCTTAAAAAGATCTTCCACCCATTTTTTGAAACGCCGAAAAAAAAAAAAAAAAAAAAAAAAAGAAGAAAAAAGAAAAAAGAAAGGAAGGCATTTTAGACTGGTTTCAGAATATATAGTCTGTCATGGTTCTTTAAAAAGAAAATGAGCACTTTTTTACTTTTTCCTAGCTAGGTTACCCAAAATACCCTGGACTTTAGAATATGGAATGTGTTGGGGATAAGATTCTCCTTGATTCTGAAGATACCACACTTCAAGGAATGACCAAGTCTTCCTCTCAATCTGCAACCAACTCACAGCTGCTGGAATGATCAAGTCTTCCTATCAACTTGGAGTCTTCTGATAGACTAGAAATATTCAAAATAATCTGTATCTTTTAGGCATAAATGGTGGGACATTTTGTTATCTGTATTCTATATATATTAACAACAAATGTACACATTTTGGAATAAGATACGAACATTCAAATCTGTGTTTCTCCTAGAAGGTATCAAAAATATTCCAAACCTACGTCTAAATGCCAATGTCTGGGCAATCTTCATTTTCAACCATGACAAACTTGGTCACCGTGAAACTCAGCCGAGATAACTATTTACTTTCGAAGGCCCAACTTGTGCCTTACTTTCGTGGTCAGGATGTTTTTGGCTATCTTGATGGCTCAATTCCTGTACCAGTTCAAAGAATTCGTTCTGTTCCAGAGAACAACGGTGAGAGTGTTACTACTCCTAATCCTGCGTATCTAATATGGCTGAAGCAGGATCAACTCGTCCTGAGTATCCTTCTGTCCTCCCTCACCGAGGGTGTTTTAGCTCGTGTTATTGGCTATTCGACCTCCAGAGATGTTTGGCAAGCTCTTGAACGCTTGTTTGTGGCTCAATCCCAAGCATGTATCGTTTTGCTTCGCACCCAATTAGCTACCATCAAGAAAGGAAATCATTCAATTACTGGATATTTTCAATCTATCAAGGAACTTACTGATGAAGTTGCTGCTGGTGGTCATGCCTTAAGTGATGATGATTTTCAAACTTATTTATTGGCTGGACTTGGCTCCGACTATGATGCCTTTGTAACCTCAGTAACTGTTCGGCAGGACTCTATCTCTAGTGGAGAAATTTACTATCATCTTCTCACTTATGAAACTCGCCTTTCTGCCAATAATCAGCCTCTCCAATTACCTCGTCTCCTCTGCTAATGTAGCTAACCGCAACAACCACACTTCTTATATGAGTCGTGGCATTGGATCTTGTGGTGGTGGCGGTCACCATTCTCCTAATTATCAGCCCTCTCAATCACGGGGGCGTGGTGGAAATCGTGGTGGTGGAAGACGAAGTTACTCATCCTACAATCACCATGATTGTGATAATCAGGTTCCCTGCCAAATTTGTGGACGCTTTGGCCATACTACACCTCGATGCTACAAGCGTTTTGATCTTCCTTACCAAGGGGACTTTAACCCAAATCCTACGCATCAACCCAGCCCACAAGCTTTGGTTGCCTCTCATCTTCAGTGTAGAAAATGCAGCACACAATCTTAGATCACATAATGCAAAAACAAAGTATAAAAAAGAGAAAAGAGAAATAGACAACAAGATTTACATGATTCGATTGTAAAGTTTATGTCCACGGGCAAGGCATAAGAAAGATTTCACTATGATGAAAGAAGAATTATAACGCTGGTCGGCTCAAAGAAAAAAAACCGCATTTCAAACCCTAATCACAAAATATGAATATTTATACTGGTGCCCTCCGCAACCACCACAGACCTCCAAAAGAATATCCATTCGGGTCGCACCGTGAAACTTTCGGATCGGGTTATAATTCCGGATCCAAACAAATACAAGCCACAATAACAAATCTTCCTATTGGCTTGAATTTCCTCTATCATCAACAAAAGAAATCATCTCCACACTCTGTCTTGCCAAAAGCCCTCAGAAGGGCATTACTGAGCACCACAAACACCAACCAAGTCTAGGCAATACCTAAACTTGTTAACAGGGGCTGCATTGGTCATCATATCTACAGGATTATCATGTGTAGAGACCTTCTGTACATTAACTGAATCCTGTGATACAATATCCCGAATAAAATGATACCTGACATCAATGTGCTTAGTTCTTTCATGATGCATCTGGTTCTTAGTGAGATGAATCGCACTCTGATTGTCACAAAACACTACTGGTTTGTTTTGTATCAACCCAAGATCGCTCACCAAACCCTGTAACCACAAAGCTCCCTTTACTGTTTCTGCTAAAGCCATATACTCAGCCTCCGTGGTAGACATAGCAACTGTAGCTTGTAATGTTGCTTTCCAACTAATAGCACTACCAGAAAGAGTAAACAAATAACCAGTCAGAGATCTTCTCCTATCTATATCCCCTGCAAAATTTGAATCCACATAACCAACAACTGAATTTCTCATCTTGGCTTTGTCGGATGTCAAACCAACATTTGTAGTACCCTTCAGATACCGTAGAATCCATTTCACTGCCTGCCAGTATTCTTTCCCAGGGCACGCCATGTACCTACTCACAACACTAACCGCATGTGAGATATCAAGTCGAGTGCAAACCATAGCATATATGATACTACCCACAGCACTCGAATAAGGAACACTCGACATGTGCTCCATCTTCTCATCTGTCTTTGGTGACATGTCTACAGATAATTTGAAATGGGCAGCAAATGGAACAGTTACGGCTTCGCATTATCCATGTTGAAACGCTAAAGCACTTTCTCAACATAATTTCGCTGAGACAAGAAAAGCTTTCCAACATTCTATCCCTGGTAATCTGCATTCCCAATATCTTCTTTGCCGCCCCCAAATCCTTCATTTTAAACTCATCACTCACTTGCTTTTTCAGTTTCTTAATATAAACCATGCTTTTAGCAGCAATAAGCATGTCATCCATGTATAGTAGCAAGTAGACATAAGAATCATCTGAAAGCTTTCTATGATACACACAACTATCATATGAGCTACGGGTGTAACCATTACGAACCATGAATGTATCAAATCTCTTATACCATTGCCTAGGCGACTGCTTCAAACTATATAGAGATTTCTTAAGTAAGCAAACATGGTCTTCCATACCTAGAATGGCAAATCCCTCTTGCTGACTCATATAAATTTGTTCCTCCAACTCCCCATGCAAAAAGCTATCTTCACATCTAACTGCTCAAGTTCTAGATCATGAAGAGCAACCATAACCAATAGGACTCTAATGGAATTGTGTTTCACAACTGGAGAAAATACTTCATTGAAGTTAATGCCTTCCCTCTGAGTAAAGCTACCAACCGTGCCTTATATAGTGCTTCTACCCCTGGAGTGCCTTCCTTTTTCTTGAAAACCCATTTACAGCCTACCACTTTCTGTCCCTTTGGCAAAGTCACAAGCTCCCAAGTTTGATTCTTATGAAGGGATTCAATTTCTTCTCCCATAGCACCAACCCACTGATCTGCATCTGAAAAAGAAATAGCTTCTCTATAATTATTCAATTCATGCACATCAACTATCTCAGCAACTGGCAAAGCGTATGTAACTAAATCTGCATATGCATATTTTTACGAGCGTCTGATCTGTCTTTTCTCCCTACCGATTGCAATGCTATACGGCTCATGCTACTATTGATCAGGTGCATCAAGATCCTGCACCTCTTGCTGTCCAGTTTCTATTTCCGCTCTAGACTTCTCTGGATCACTAAACTGAACTGCTGAAGTATTAACCTCAAGCTCAACCTATTCTCTGACACCATGATATGGTTCTGCTATTGACTTTTCTCTCTCTCTATCTAATAAGGCAGACTCATTAAATGTCACATCCCTACTGATAGTTAATCCTGGAGAGTTTGGATCATTGCACCACAACCTGTAGCCTTTCACTCCATATGCATACCCTAGAAATATGCATTTTCTTGCCCTCGATCAAGTTTACCATACCTCACATAAAAATACGCAAGGCAACTAAACACTCTCAACTGAGTGTAATCAGCAGGTGAATTGGACCAAACCTCAAAAGGAGTTTTGCACCCAATAGCTGTAGATGGAGATCGATTAACCAAGAAACAGGCTGTATTAATTGCTTCAGCCTAGAAATCCTTTCCCAAACCTGAATGTGAGAGCATGCTTCGTGCTTTATCACAAAGCATTCTATTCATGCGTTTTGCAATACCATTCTGTTGTGGTGTCCCTGTACAAGTGCGGTGTCTCACTATTCTTTCATTACTACAGAATGCATCAAACTCACATTTGTAGAATTCTAACCCATTATCGGTTCGAAGACGCTTGACCT
Source organism: Sideroxylon spinosum (assembly GCA_003260245.2). Lineage (NCBI taxonomy): Eukaryota > Viridiplantae > Streptophyta > Magnoliopsida > Ericales > Sapotaceae > Sideroxylon > Sideroxylon spinosum. Next base: position 34,460,309 of record QLOD02000016.1, on the reverse strand, counting down.
TCTTTTATGTCTGCTTCTCAATCATCGTCTTCCACTTCACAAAAGTTGGGAAAGCCTCATCTTTTGTTTTAACAAAATACACCCAAACCATCTGAGAGTAATCATCAATCAAAGTCATGAAATACCTGGCACCATTCTTGGAAGGAATTCTGTTAGGACCCCATAGATCTAAATGGATATAATCCAATGTACCTCTAGTCATGTGCACTGCCTTCTTGTTGAACTTCACCCTAGTCTGTTTGTCAAAAACACAATGCTCGCAGAAAGCCAATGATTCTGTTTTCTGTCCGTTCAGTACACTTTGTTTGCTCAACACAAATAATCCTTTCTCACTTATGTGACCAAGACGCCAATACCATAGCTGAGTATGATTCTGATGATTGCTTCCAGATGCTACTACAGTTTCCCCTGAAACTGTACTGCCCTGAAGAATATACAATCATGAAACCAAACTGCCCTTCATGAGTACCAAAGAACCCTTGCACACTTTGAGAATTTCATTTACTGCATGGTATTTGAATCCATGAGAATCAAGTGTCCCAAGAGAAATCAGGTTCCTCTTCAGTCCTGGAACATGCCAACACTCTATCGTTCTGATAACCCCATCAAACATCCTCAATTTGATATTACCTATACCATCCACGGGTAATGCACGGTCATTCCCCAGAAATACTTTACCACTCATCTGTTTTTAAGTGACAAACCAATTTCTGTGTAGACACATGTGGAAAGTAGCACCATTATCAAGGACCCAGGAATTTTGCCTATGACTTGAACTTACAGATAAAATTTCCCCAGCGCTGTCACTATCTCAGTATTATTCACTCTGGCAACAACATTTGCAAAACTCTCAGCTTTGCCTCCCTTTTTATTTTTCAACTTGGGACAGTCTCTCTTATAGTGACCTTGCTTCCCGCACTCAAAACAGTTGGTCCTTTTCATTCTTGACTTTGATCTTGCCTTTTGAAGAGTTTTCCCTTGACTGTATTCTTCCCTTGCTCACTAAACCTTCCCCCTCAGACTTGTATCTATCATCTTGAAAGTTCTTTTTTAACGCCTTTGATTTTAAAGAGTTACTAACATCATCAAATGAAATACTGTCTTTCCCATATAACAGAGCGTCAACAAAATTCTCATAGGAAGATGGTAACGAACATAACACAATCAAAGCCTGGTCCTCACAATCAATATCATTATCTATATTCTTCAGATCCATAATGATTGAATTAAATTCATCAAGATGTTTTTTAATGTGCATACCTTCTGTCATCTTCAGATTATACAATCTCTTTTTAAGATAGAGGCGGTTTGTCAGCGACTTTACTGAATTCAGTTCCTCCAATTTCTTCCATGCCACCGATGCTGATTTTTCACTAGCAATCTCTCGCAGAACATTATCAGTGACTCTCATAAAAATCGCACTCAAAGCCCTTTCCTTTAGGTTAGCCTTATCCGCTTCCTTAGTGCCTTCTGGAAAGTCATTCTCGATGGCCTTCCATAAACCTTGTAGAATCAGTGAAGATTTCATTCTAATCTTCCACAAACTGAAACTCGATTGTCCATTAAATTTCTCCACCTCATACTTTGTGAAGATGACGCCATCAGTAACCCTAGATTGAATGCACACAACCTCTTATACCAGTTTGTTGAAAACGCAGCACACAATCTTGGATCACACAACGCAAAAACAAAGTATAGAAAAGAAAAAAGAGAAATAGACAACAAGATTTACGTGGTTCGACTGTAAAGTCTACGTCCATGGGCAAGGTACAAGAAAGATTTCACTATGATGAAAGAAGAATTACAACGCCAGTCGGCTCAAAGAAAAAAAAAATTTCCTTTCAAACCTTAATCACAAAAAAACGCCCGTGCCCTCCGCAACCACCACAGACGTCCAAAAAATTATCCATTCGGGTTGCATCGTAAAACTTTCGGATTGGGTTATAATTCCAGGGCCAAACAAATACACGCCACAATAACATTTAGTCTGGTGATCATGAATGGAATCCCAATACCAGAGCAACACATCATCTTACTACTGATATGGCGAACTTGAACATGAGAAATGAGGAGTATACCGGTGATGATCAAATTCATGTTGGAAATGATACAGGTTTAGTAATTGGCCATACTAGTTCTACTTGTCTTCATTCTTCTACTAAACCCTTTGAAGTTCTTCTAGTTCCCAAAATTCATAAAAACCTCCTATCTGTCTAAAAATTTTCTTAAGATAATAACGTGTTTTTTGAATTTCATGCCTCCTTTTTTGTCATCAAGAATTACTCAGGGAATGTTCTACATCAAGGTCCACCGCATGATGGCATGTATTCCTTAACTCTCCCACCCCGTATCTCCAATGTATGGGCCTTTATTGGTGTTAGAGTTTCCATTGGTGATTGGCATTATTGCTTGGGCCATGCTTCTTATCCCGTTGTTGATCATGTCGTGAAGAAGTTCTCTCTTCTAGTTGCTTCAAATAATAAGTCAATTGTATGCCACGAGTGTCAATTGGCTGAAATTCATCGTCTGCCTTTTAAATCTTCTAGTTTTAAGTCTTTAGCACCTTTAGATTTAACCTTTAGTGATGTTTGGGGATCAGTGTATGTAGAATCTATTTTTTATTCATTTCAATCATTTTTTGAACACCAATTCTCATCCGAAATTAAAGCGATACAAACTGATTGGGGTGGTTAATTTTGTAAACTCAACTCCTATTTTAAACAAACGGGTATTGATCATCGAGTGGCATGTGTTGATACTCATCTCGCCAAGTTGTTGAGATGGGTCTCTCCTTACTTGCTCAAGCTTCCTTACCTCTTCATTTTTGGGAGGACGCATTTCTTAATGCCACATATATTATTAACAGGCTGCCAACTCCTATCCTTCAATATAAGTCACCATATGAAGCTCTCTTTGGTCGCCATCCTGATTATCAATTTTTTAAAATTTTTGGTTATGCTTGTTGGCCATACTTACGACCTTATAATAAACATAAATTAGACTATCGCTCAAAATCGTGTTTGTTTCTTGGCTACAGTCAATCGCATCATGGTTACAAGTGTCTTGATTTAGCAACTGGAGTCATTCTTTATGAGACCAACTTCCCTTGTGCCCATGTCATTCCACAAGCTCAACCTTCTTTTTCCTTACACTCCCAAACTCCCCTCCCTAACCTACAACCCATTGTTTCACACAATAAAAATTCTTTGAGTTTTGCAAGTACCTCTCCATCTTCGACTGATGAATACTCTCATCATTATACTCCTCAATCCGATTGTTCTGCCATGGCATTCTCTCCGATTAGGGATTCCAATTCTGCTTCGCCTACTGCCACATAGACTGCACCAACTCACCTTGATACACAAACAGCTCCTCCATTACCCTCTAAGTCCTCTACTCCTCTGATGCGTACCATTGTCACTCGTTCTCAGAACAACATTTACAAACCAAAGGTACACAATGATGGCTCAATTCGGTATCCTCCTTCTCGGGCTCTCTTGGCTGTCTTATCTTGATTCCACTGAGCCCTCTTGCTACACTGAGGCGGTCAAACATCCTGAGTGGCGTGAGGCAATGAACTGTAAGTCTCAACAGAATGGAACCAACCCTTTTGGTCGGATTAACTCAGTTTCATTTTTGCTCATTTTTAGTTAATTTTTTAGTTATTTTATTTTTTTACTCGACTTGACTCAATTCGATTTTCTATATTTATTATTAATAAAAGAAGTACATTATATAATAGAATTGATATTCTCCAACTTGACCCTATATGTAATTTGGTTTTGTAAGAAGATCAATTTAGTTGTGAGTATAATGTGAAGATTATTAGACACTATGTAATCGGCTATTTGATAAGGTTGGGGGGTTATAAAAGGGAAATCAAATCAAGTATCATTATTTAACTGAGACCCTAGTATAATAGAACAATTAAGGGATAGAAAGATTAGCTAGGGTGATAGATACTTATGGTAAAGCAATTATTGGCCTAAAAAGAGCACTTTTAAGGATCATCTTAATAAGTGAGAGAACCATGACCAATAAAAACCTGTGATTTTCATGACAAATACCAGGACATGGCACTTTTGACCATTTTGGAGATTGTAACAAGAAAATGGTTCGCGAGATCGTGAGACATTTCATAGTATCGATCTATTAAAAGAAGTCAAAGCTGCAGAAGAAAAGATTTCTTAATCAATCTCTCTTAGTGAGAAGTCTTATCATTTTCAATTACCTTTCAATTAGGATTTTTAACCGAGTAAGAGTGGAAATACATAAGGTTTGTGAATGGAAAATAATAAATATACTTTTCCATTAGTTTCTCCAACTCTATATCATTCTCTTCCATTAAAACTATTTTGGAAAAAAGAAAAATTAATGGAAGAATGTATTTATCATCATCCTTTTGAGATATATATTTAATTGTAATATGTTGTGATGGAACAATTTAGGAAGATGGAAAGACAAGTACTCGGTACTTTTAAGTCTTTCCAAATTCTTATTCTTTGTTTTAGTTAATTAGACTTTTAATATTTTACCATTAATGTTGAATGTCTTTAAATATTTAAAATTCTTGAGTTAAGGCATAGTAACTCATAATCACTTGAGTCACGACCAATTGATTATTTTATATTTAAATCATTGATTCTAACATACGACATTTGAGATCCAAAACTGTTAAAAAAAAACCCACGAAGTTGTTCGATTCTATGAATATGTGCAAGCAATTTAGGAAATATTCTTGCAACCATCATGGTGTGGGACCAAAACGCCTTTTTCCTCGCGGTACTTTCTATCCTCGTGCTACCCTCTCGTGGTGCACGTCTTCTATCCTCGTGGTAATATAACCAAGCTACGTACCACTCCACTTTCGTGTATCTCTTATTATGATATAGATATATATATATATATACCCGCCGAACACAACAAAACCTAGTCTCTCCTCAGTCGATGAACGTAGTGCAGCGCACAGCCATGGAATCGCGATCCCGTCCCCTGGAAATGCTTTTCGTTCCGTACGTATCATCGAGCCATTTGATCCCACTCACCGAAATGTCCAGGCTATTCGCCGCCCGGGGCCAACGCGTCACCATCATCACCACCCCAGCCAACGCCGCCGTCATCGAAACCTCCATCCAAAACGACGCAGCCGCAGCCCCCAACGTGACCATCCACCGCATTCCTTTCCCTTCCCACGAAGTCGGCCTCCCTGAAGGCTTCGAGAACTTGTTCGGGGCTAAAGACCTTGACACGTCCAGGAGGGTTACCGAGGGCGCGATGCGGCTCCGGCAGGTCATGGAAGACTACATCTTCGCCAGCCGCCCCGACTGCATCGTCTCCGACAAGTTCTACCCCTGGACTGCCGACGCGGCCGTCCGTCTTGGCATCCCCCGGCTCGCCTTCCATGCCACTTGTATTTTCGGGCAATCTTGCTATGAAGCCATTCGACGTCCGGACTCCCCCCACCACAAAGTTGAGTCAGATTACGAGCCGTTTGTGATTGCGGGCCTTCCTGATCCCATCACAATCACCAGGTCTCAGCTTCCTGACTACGTTCGCACGCCATACGGCTATACTCTGTGGTTAGAACAGTTTAGAGAAGCTGAATTGAAGAGCTACGGAGTGTTGACTAACAACTTTTACGAGTTCGAGCCGGCTTACATCCAATACTACCAGAACATATTTGGTCACAAGGTCTTTCACATCGGTCCCGCGGCTCTAATTCACCGTAACACCAAAGAGAAGGCTGAGAGGGGGCACAAAGCAGTTGTCGGAGAGGAGGAGTGTCTTGCGTTTCTCAGCTCAAAAAAACCCAACTCTGTTCTCTACGCTTGCTTTGGCTGCAGCTGCATATTCCCCGACCAGCAGCTCATGGAAATCGCCCGCGGACTCGAAGCCTCGGGCCAACCATTCATCTGGGTCGTATTCGGTAAAGAAAATGAAGAAGATGAGGAAGAGAAAGAGAAATGGTTGCCAAAAGGGTTCGAGGAGAGGACCAAAGGAAGGGGGATGATCGTCAGAGGTTGGGCTCCGCAGTTGATGATATTGGACCACCCATCCGTGGGAGGATTCATGACTCACTGCGGTTGGAACTCTATCATAGAATCTATATGCGCTGGTCTACCAATGGTGACGTGGCCTCTCTATGCGGAGCAGTTCTACAATGAGAAGTTGCTGACTCAGGTGCTGGGGATTGGGGTGGAGGTGGGCAAATTGGAATGGCACTTGTGGGCTGATGCTGGGAAGGAGCTGATCAGTGGAGAGAAGATAGAGCGTGCCGTGAGGAAATTGATGGACTCCAGCGATCCGGTAGCGGAGGCGATGCGGCGGAAGGCCAAAGAGCTGGGAGAGATGGCCAGGAAGGCAGTTATGGAAGGAGGGTCTTCTCATAGGAATTTGACTCGGGTGATTGAGGGGCTCAAACAAGTGAGGGATCAGAAGACTAATGGCTGAGAGCTCAAACAAGTATTCAGCATGCTCTGTGTTGAAGATGCCAAACGTTAATCGAAATTAATATTGTCTTCCTTTTCTGCTCGTTTAGTTCGATAAATAAAATCAGGATTATTCTTGAGATAGAATTTGTAGTAAGTTTTTTTATTTTAGAATTTTGTAGTTAGTTTTTTTTATTTTTTTAGCACAAATAGCAATTTTACCTTATTTTTCGTTTTTGATTATTTATTAAATGAAATATTGATAAATATTGTTAAATTAAAAATTAATTATAACAACTATTCATAAAACCTCTGTATTGATACGTGGAGGTTCTCACAGTTCCCAAATAACTTCTCAACCCAATAATCTTTTCAAGGGAACTCATGATTTGAAATTTGAAAGGGTTGAACAAAAAGTTCAAAAAATCAAGTGAGTTGATCGATAAAATTTTAAGTTAAACAAAGAATTTATAAATAAAATGAAATTGGTTAATTTATAATAAAATGAAAATGGTTACAAGAATTGAAGATAAATTAAATTTAAAAAATATAATTTTTAAGCTAAAATAAAAAAATTAAACAAGATTACCTGAGTTATAACCCAAGTAAGCTCCAATATCGATAACCCCATGAATTTTTGAGCAATAAATCTTTAAACCAATTAGTATTACTACCGCAAAAATGAAAATTAAGATACTCAAGATTGCACAAACAGAATCATAAATTAGCAACTCAGAAATTAAAACAACTCTATGATTTTTTTTTTAACCGTTTTGGATCTCAAGAGTCTGTATGCAGGTATGTTAGAGTCAAAATTTTAAATATGAAATAATGACTGGGTCATGACTAAAGTGATTATGAGTTAATACTTCTTAACTCAAGAACTTTAAATGTTTACACGACATTTAACATTAATGGTAAAATAATAAAAATCTAATTGAATAACAAGAATTTGGAAAGACTCGTCGTCCCATCTTCCTATATTGTTTTTTCACAACATATTACGATTGAGGGTTTGGTTAGAACTTTTCTATCAGAACTCTCTGAAAGTTTTTGAAAGTTGTTTCAATGGATTTAGGACTCATTT
>QLOD02000016.1:34331311-34350502 GCA_003260245.2 Sideroxylon spinosum | reverse complement strand
CAATCGCCCACAATCCAGTTCTTCATGACAGAACAAAGCATGTAGAAGTGGATAAACACTTTATCAAAGAAAAGCTTAACAGTGGGATAATTTGTATGCCATACATCCCAATTACCGAACAGATTGCTGATGTATTTACTAAGAGGCTGCACAAGAAACAATTTGACATTTTTATGGGCAAGCTGACTATGGAAGATATCTTCAAGCCAGCCTGAGGGGGAGTGTTGGAAAATAAGAAAGTCCTTCAACAATATTTGTTAATTGATATTATTAATGTATTCATCTAGAGAGATGTATATTCATGTATCTGTAATTAATGTATTTATCTAGGAAGATGTATATTCATGTATCCGTAATTAACGTAGGATGATATATCTAGCCTATAGGAAATATGAAAAGTTTTTTTTTGTATATGTATAAATCACAGACAATCAGTTGTGGAAATACAACAATTGAGAAAAAGAATTCCTAAATTCTCACTGTTCATTGTTTTTAGTAACCAACTGCCATTACACATGTTAAGGAGTAATTTTTCTGCTAGTTTGTATAGCTAGAGGATGGGGAGGGGGTATAGAACCTGATTTAGAGCCCTTTTTAGTTTATGCTTGTGTGATTGTTTAACTTGGGTGGCTGAGGTGAGTTTGTTCTTTGCTTTGTTGGGCATTTTCTTTTTCCTTTTTTTTTTTTTTGCCCTAGTTCTTTTTTTTTTTTTTTTTTTAACTTCAGTAATCAAAGTTTATATAACAGCATCAAGAAGTTGCAAAAAGACCCCAAGGGTTGATTACAACCCTAAAGTATCTACAAAACTCAAAAAGGATTATAATTCTATCTCTCTGCCTCTAAGCAAATTTTATATTACAAGAACAGCGTCGTTTTGAAGAAAAAACACCGAAATGGTGTCGTTTTGGGCTTACTATTGTGGCAACAGTAGTAAACTCCTACTGCAGCCTCCCTTCTTCTAACCTAACACCCCACCAACTCTCCAAAAACTGTCACGTCCGCTTTAGCAAAAGCCAAGCCATGCCAAATCTCATTAGAGCTAGATTCCATAGCTCCTCGACCCATGTACATTCCACAAAAATATGATCCATATTCTCAAACAACCTTTTGCACAAGAAGCACCTATTTACTATGACCATCCTGATTTCGTCAGGTTATCAATTGTCAGGAAAACCTCCCCTTGTTGGGCATCTTCCTGATGCTTTTTCTAACAAAACTTTATTTATCTATCAAAATAATAATAACAATAATAATAGTAGAAACAAACAATAAACAAAATATGATATAACAGTACAACATCAAACGAGTACCCAGCAAATAATTGGAAAATATATAATAAGAAAAGATATTTAACATACAGGTGTATCTAAACCATAAGAAGCTTTTGAATCATCATCATTAATGAGATTCTTAGCAAGCCCTGAAGTTGAAGCAGGTTCTATGGTCAAATCATCTGATAAGTTCTGTTGTTGCTGCATCTCCTCAACTTTTGCATGGCCAACTTCTGCTCATATATAATAATGTAATTATTTTGTAAATAAAAATTGCATTAAAATGGCATCACGGGGAGACATAATAACACATTTATTGCGCTGCGTAATAATGTGTGTAACCCAATAGTCTTAATAAATAACCTATTTAGTTTAAAACTATATAAGGAACCCTTTGTTTTCATATTACAAACCAAACTTCGGAAGCACTTTTATTAAGCATTAAGTCATCTTACAGTAGAGAATGCATACAAATCAAAACAATATATATACATATAAAATTATTGCATACCGTCATCTTTTGGTCCAGTTGACGTCAATGTCTGCTGAGCAGATTCTTGATGGGTTGAATTTGGCTGCAGCTGTGAGGAAGGTGCAACAGGAATGAGACCTGATGCTTGGACTGCAAGTCCCAACCCAACTTGTGGCGAGACAGATGAGCTTTGAGAATTGAACTGAAAATAAGATTAAACATCATGAAAAGAAAATTCATTTTTTTAACAGTAAACAAAAATTTTGTACTAAAAAGGGGCACCAAAGGGATGCCTCCCGCTTACAAAAAGGAGATTAGATCCCCAAGTGTGTAATCCATCTGTATACAAAAATCAAATCTCCATGATTTCCAAAAAGGACAAAAAAATAAACAGATCTGGTTATAACCCTCTATACTCCATATATAGACTGTACGTATTAACACCCCTTTGACCCTACTCAAAGGAATTTCTATGACTTGGAAAGTCCTACTCATCTCCGGCCAAATTAGCCAACAGATGCAATGAGGAGCTATCATCCAAGCCTTTCTCTTACTGCTGATGATCCTGGTGCCACACCATGCTTGCAAAAAGAAATTGACTCTTTTTGGGGGAACCAAACCATACCAAAGCATTGGAGAATTAACTTATAGAGTTCCTTGACCTAAGTGCAATGTAAAAGAACATGATCAATAAATTCCTGGTCTGACTTATATAGATAGCACCAGTTCACCATCTCTAAACCTCTCTTGGCTAGATTATCAATGGTAAGGATTTTGTGGTGAACTACATACCACATGAAGAAAGCCACTTTTGAAGGGGCTCCGCACTTCCAAATAGCCTTCCAGCTAAGAAACATGAATGCAGTCTTGAGATACTGACACGACACGACACGGAAGCATTGACTCGTCGATTTGGAAAAAAATGCATATTTTTTATGTCTGAGATATTAATATTTTATTCAAATACAATAAAAATATGCTATATAACACTTACTAAAATTAGTAACAATGTATTTCATATCTTAAAAGCCAACAAAGAATTTTCATAATGATTACATTATATCGAAAATGAAAATAAACTTTATTCCATACCCTAAAAGTTAACAAATATATTATAAAAAAAAAATTATTTTTTTCAAAATGAGGCCAATATGTGTCCAAAACGAGTCCATGTTATGTATAAACATAAACATGGACACCAAAAAAAAAGGATGGTTCCAGAAGTTCAGCCTTTCACCATTGCCAGCGTTTTAGCGGATGAACTTTGAGAAGATATCTTGCCAACTTTGAATGCCTTTCCAAAGGCCACAACCATATGTACCTATACCAACAACAGTAGTCCAGTCACCTAAGGGACATTATAGTTCTCCAGAAGCTCTCGCTCATTTGCAAAATGTCACAACCATTTTTCCAGAAGAGCCTTATTTGCTGTTGCTAAACTCCAAATTCTGATACACCGCTAGGCAAGGGGTGTTCCAGTACATGAGGTGGTATTTAGGTTCATTCGCACTAAAGGAAGTTACGCTGAAGATTTTCCAATCTTTTCACCACTAAGAACAGCATAACAGAAAAGGACATGTAATGACTCGGTAGGCTAGCTAGAACACACTTAATAAGAGTAACCCAGGCCCCATTGGAAAGCTATTGTTTCTTCCCACTTACCAATCATCTGTGAATTTTATTGAAGATGCTCTTCCACACCCATTTTACCTTGAAGGGCGCACCCAAAGGCAATCCCAAATAGGTTGATGTGGTATGGTCCCCCATGCGGCAGCTCTTCTATGTTAATAACCTCACCAACTGGGACAAGTTCAAATTTGCGTAGGTTCATTTTTAGGCCTGAGACGACCTCAAGGAAACGCAAAAGACATTGCAAAAACCATGGAGAAGATCAGCACCGCATAAAACCATGCAGTCATCAACGAACAGAAGGTGGGAAACGAATCTGAAAATTTTCCATGTAACCCTCCTGGAGAGCTTTGTTCATCAATTTGCTAAAAGCCTCCATCACTATGATAAAGAGGAATGGTAGAAGGGGGTCACCTGGGCATAAACCCCTCAAGGATTCGAAAAAACCAGCCAGGGATCCATTTATTAATTTGAGATGCACCAATTAATTCAACTCCTCCACTTGATGCAAAACCCATTCTCTCTAGTAGATGAAGCAACAAGCCCAAATTTATATGATCAAAATTTTTTCCAACATCAAGCTTACAGATAACTCTTTGGCTGCCACTACAAGACCTAGAATCCACCACTTCATTTGCAATGAGAGCTGCACCAAGGATTTGATTCCCTTCTACAAAGGCATACTGGGCATTGGAAATGGAGTTAATGACCGACTTGATACAGGAGGCTAAGACCTTTGCGGTAAGTTTATATAGGCTCCCCTATCAAACTGATGCGCCTAAAGTCCAAAGTGTTGATAGCGACATTCTTCTTTGGTATCAAGGGAATGAAAGAGACATTGAGACATATGACAAACTCTCCAGTATAAAAAAATTCTTCAGAGACTTTCATCACTTCGCTTCAAATAGTATCCTGACGAGCATGTTAGAAGAAGGCCATACTTACACCATCAGGCTTGGGAGTTGTGTCCCCATCCACCCTTCCCTTCTACATCCATAAATTTCAAGTCCAACAACATTGCTTACTCTGAGAACTTGCATTCCAAGTCTTCACGGTCTGCATTCGATATAGAAGAGAAAGCCCGTCCAGTCTTGGTTCCCACTCTTCCCTTCTACTCAAATCCATAGCTTTCAAGACAAAAAGCACCGCTTCGCTAAGAACTTGCGTTCCAGATCTTGGCCATCTGGATTGGATATAGAAGAGAAAGTCAGACCATCTAGACTTGGTCTTTGCTCTTCAACAAATAGAGCTCAGTAGAAGCTGACTGTTCCTTCTTGGATGCCTTCTAGGTCCTCTAAAGTAGTGTCATCCACTATGATCTTGTCCATGAAGTTTTAGTCTCCTGCACATGTTGGCCAGCATGGAAAATTTTCTTGTCTCCATCCTTAAGTCACAGGGCCCTTGATTTTTGCCTCCAATTGATTTCCTCCATATGCGCTAGGTTGCCGAACCCGTCTCATTTCTGTGTTCTGAGGAAATTTTGTTCCTCCGCATCAAGACAGTCTACTAGCATTGGGTTTTCCAAAAGATCTGAAACTTCTCGATTCCATTTTATGATATCGACTTTGAGGAGCTATATTTTTTTCGAGAGAAGACATAGCTGGCTGAACTAGCCCAATGGCAGCTTCCCTACCACTATGCTAAGTTGTCATTGAAGCCGGTGATCCTTAACCACATGTTCCCAAACTTGGAAGGGTGAGGGTCCCTAGTTGATTCCCCCAGTCCAAGAGAAGAGAGTAAGGCTACGCGAGAAGTGCTTGGATTAAAAGATGGCCTTTTATTTTTTCTTAAATGAGTAGACATTAACTTCAGCAAACATCCTACAAAATGCTCCTCCAACCAATGGAGACTAGAAATCCTTCAATGCAGGACCTACTTCGGGAATTTGACCAGGTATAAAAACCTCCCATCAATGGGAGATCAACAAGGACCAGGTTTTCCATAAGCTCAGAAATATCCTCGTGGAGGCAAAGGTAATGGTGCAAGCTTTTCTCTCTTCCAGAGAACTCACCAAGTTGAACTCTCTCGCCACACACCAAGGAAGGAACCATCTAAAAGCAACATTCAAGATTTCCTATAGAAAAGAATCTCTTTCCCTATAGTTTACTGGCCCATAGAATACTGTAAAGACCTAATTGAAGTTCTCTGATAGATTCTTGAATAGGCAAGAAATAGAATAACTCCCCACTTCCTTATCCTCTAGCTCAAGCACCCTGCTATCCCATAGCACCAATAGTCCACCAGAGACCCCAGTAGCTGGGATAGTCAGCCATGGCCCACCTTTCGCCCCACACATACTCCTGACTTGGAACTCATTTGATACGGCCAACTTGTTTCTTGAAGACATACTACCTCGAGCTTCCATTCTCTAATGACAAATTTTATGATGGTTGGTTTTCTCCCATCATTCAGTCCTCTCACAATCTGACTTAAGATTTTTAGATTCACGAGGAACTAAGATGAAATAAGTTCCCTCTCCTACTACCTCCACCTTGCCCCTTACTCCTCTTAACAACATAACTAAAGGAGCACTAAAGGAGCCTCAACTCCCTGTTACCCTTCCATCCAAAACTTGAATGCTATTTTTGCTCCTTTTGAAAGGTGAGTTTTCTTCTTCCCTCAATAGAGATAAATGGCTTAGTGATTTCATACTCCAACCCTTCAGTTGAGACACTCATTGATCACCTAGACTTCTTTACTCTCTTTAATACTCAATTCAAGATCTTAGCTACATCATAGATACAATCCCCCAACAATAGACAATTCTTTGCTACACTGGCATCTTCCCCATCTATTAGACAAGCTACCAGCTGATAGTCCAACACCTATTCCCTGTTTACACAAACTAAATCCAGGGTGTGACGACCCTGGTCTTCTTCCTCTGAACAATGAGCCCCCCCCCCCCAACCCTCCACCATGTCATTGGCACATCCCCCCCTCCCCTTTAAACGAGCACAAATCCCTCCTATACCTAGAGTAGTAGGAGGTGATTGAAGGTTGAAATAAGAAGAATCACTAGTTCTGGGAGTGGATATACACAACATTCCTGGGGGATCAAATTTGACCAAAAGCTCTATAGAATTGGAGCATTAGCCAACTTCAAAGGAGACACGATCGTGATTCCCAACAGAAGGATGGTCTGTCTTCCTAGCTTACTTAACAGGCTTAAACAAAGTTGTGGGCATTGTTCTCTCATCAATGGCCAGGGTGCTGAATGTGAGCTATTGGGCCATGCCTTTAAGAGGGCCAAAAGGGATTAAAAATTTGGGCTGGGTGGAATCCCTTGTCAACAGGGCCCACTTTTAAATTTTAGTTCTTGCGTCCTGTCTTGAAGAGGCCCAAATGAATTTTCATTGTTGGCTGTGTGGACTCCCTTAACAATATTCCCTAATCTATTTTTGTTAAAATTTCTCACTCGACTAGAATTTAAGACCCACTTGGTTGCTAAAAAAACCTTGACTAGCAAGTGGCTTGCATGTCCACCCGGTGTCTCTTGAAGCTTCCACCCACGATCGTCACCACACGCTCAATTGTAGCTAAAGTCATGTGCCTCTCTGTTTGTCTTCTCCCGCGTCTCTAGAGCTTCCTTCCAGTGCATGATTGCTTTCAAGAGACAAAAGATATACATTCCACCCATAACAGTATTTTATAGCAGAAATCCTCGCAATCGATGTCCTTGTGGATGGAATAGATCTACCACTACCTCTCACCTTCAATCGAGCCCAACAGAGGTATTCTTTAGAATGAGTGGCTCTGTTGACTTCTATAAAACCCTCACAAGAATCGCCTAAAACCTTGAAATAAATCTAGTGCCCAAAGGTGCAACAAAAGGGCCAAGACTCAGACCCACACAAATTCTTTTCCCAACCTTACACAAAGACCCATTTGTGCTATCTATTAAGCAGCATAGGGGAGCCTTGCAACTTCCTCCTAGACTGACAATGTTCTAGCTCTACGGAAATATGAAGAGGAAGCTATTTCCCGCGTAACCCTTGACCTCCACACCCCAAGAACCCCCAAGCCCGAGCAGTCCATCTCCCCACATCCTTTGCATCTAACAATGATTTATCATCTACATTGAATACCCACTAAGCATTACTCTGAGTTTTTGATTTGCTTCTAGGTCACCTTCTACCTAGAGGAGACCAACAGACCCATGCTTTGGCAGCGTGCATCAGAACCCTAGCATCAACCAATAGGAAAGATTGCAGCTTCAACATATGATTTCTTTAGCAAGGACCGACTTTAGATAGCCCCATCCACCTCCGTTGTTGATTTGCATTAACAAGACCCACTAGTACCACCTATAGAGAGGACTCTCAGCACCAATGCCCACCTGCCTTTGAGCCAGACTTGAATGCATAACAAAACCCTGCTTCCCCTCTTTAATCTGTTCAATTGCTCAACCCATTTAGCTCTTGTCATTGCTCTGTCACAGACAATCATTATCCATTGTTGTTCTTCCTCGAAAAGAACAATCAACCTTTGGATACCATCAACGCTGCCACAAGGGCGAATGCAAGCAGTGGCAAGAGGGGTCCATTGACCCTACTGAAAGTAAATTTTTTGTAGGAAATAATATAATTTTTAGAGTATTTTTGTAATTTTGTCCCATAGAATATATTCAAAGAAAAAGATTGCCCCAATACCTCAAAAAATTCACACATTTTGCCCTTCCTTTTATGTCAAGCACACCACCCACTGCATAATTTGCCTCAAGTGCAAATTTATGCCTGTCAACTTGACCCCAGTGTAACAAAATCTTGGATTCACCACTGGAGTCCTAAACAAAGTCGAAAGTCAACGAGCCACAGATGATGGTTTTCCTCAAAACCATTTTCTTCATTTCAGTCCCAAGCCAACTGACAACAATCTATAGTGAAGCAAATTATGAAATAGTATGAAATTGTACAGGGAAATTACATATTGCTGCTAGAGAAACATTATTAAACCTGCACGAGAAAACAAATAAATCACCAGAAAAACACAACCATCGTCATAAACGAATTTGATGAATATTCAGAAACTGGTACAATAACTTTCGTGTGATGAAAGCAACGGGAAAATAAATAAAAGAGGATGGACAAAAGGAAGGGGAGGGGGGAAGCAGAAAAAGAGGGAATATGCTTTCACAGAGATTCTCTATTAAACCAAAATCCAGATTTAAAATTTCATTTTATTCATTTGTTTATCTATTTATTTTTACAAGAACAAATTTGAAGCTAAAACTCATAAGTTCAAAAGGCAATAATCAATTTTGGAGAGCAGATCCAGAGTCATGCAACAGGTTCATTCCAAGGTATGCATTAAGAGCTCAGATATGTTGGCCCAAGGATAACCTAACATCTTCTGAAGAGCTATATCCCACAAACTGATTTAACTTCCTTTGCAAATGTGCGTTACCTCTATAATGTCAAATAAGGATCTGCTTTGTCTGTAGCTTTCCTCAACCCTAATAATATATAAATTATCTCCAGATTTACAAAATTAAAAGTAAGCAATATCTGTGTGTTGTGCTTCTTTTGGCATAGCCGCAAGCATCCAGTTAAAGAAAAAGGGACTTCACTTTACAGCTACTATCCACTCAACTATGGCTTCAGCCAACCATATGTCAAAATGGAAGTAAATTGTAACTACCATGTAACCGTTCATTTGCTTCTCATATCAAGGCTTTGGATGGTGTGTAGCTGTGTTCTCAGTAAAGCAATAAAGATGCTAAATCAGAAAAAATATGGTGATTTCTGATGATGCAGAAAAATAAATAAGGTTGGGAAAAAGACAATTAAGTCGTGGGGTGAGGTAGAAGCAGTTGTAGTAGAAAGTGGTGGGGTGGTGGAAGCAGCAGTCCAATCGCTGTCAAGTGGTGGCGACAGCAGTTGGACTGGGGAAGTCTCACCTAAACCTTCAATTCATTAGCAGGTACCAGCTCTGCTGTTTAAGTAATGCTATAATTACGTGATGTCCTGCAATTTTACATTTTGGGTTTCTCAGGGTCTCCATTCATTTTTCAACCTGCTTCTGCAAAGTGCCAGAATTTTAAGAGGGAAACTTTTTTCGAGATCATATCACATGGAATTTGTCATGAAATTTGGGTTTTTCATGCTTAACAGCTTAAGACACAACCCCAATTAGAATTGCAGGGAAAATCAGAAAATGTGCGAAAAAAGCACTGGAAAAAAATAGTACAAGAGATGGGGGGGATATCAGAAGCACAAAACTGGGAACACCTGCTGGAAGAGTGAGTTCTGTTGTTGTGCAGAGAACTGCTTTGGATTTCCCCCACCAAGAGATGGTATGCCAAGAAGGTTACTCTGACCCTGTTGCTGCACCTGCTGGAATCGCTGCAAAAACTTCTCCCTCTGATCAGGTGCAATTTCAGTTCTTCCCCGAAACTGTCCCTCGCAAAAAACAAAAAAAGGTGGACATGAATATAAAAATCCCACTGAAACTGAATGATAAACGACTCCATAAAAAAACACTAGCATTCAATCACAATACAGAGGTCAGATTTTAGGTGAGAACAAACAGAACCAAACCATTCCATCTTTCGAAAAAGCATTCAATGATAATTGACCCATTTTAGACTCTAAAATTGCACACAATATGACAAGATGTCCTCAGGCCATAATCCTCAAATGGACAGAGGCAGGAAGTAATATAGAGAGCTCAAGTTATTAGAATGTACAATGATAGGAATGGTTAAGAAGTCAGATGTGTAAACGACAATTTTACAATCTGTAAATTATGGAGAAAGAAGCCGTTTCTTTGACGAATTGTTCAGCGGTGGCTTATAGATGTGATATACCATGGTGTATTGGAGAGGATTTTAACACTATATAAAAGTCTCGAATTGATCGCCTTCTGGTTTCTGATAGCTTGGAGTGTCAATTCTCTGACTGTTACAGTCTTCTTCCAATATTAACCTCGGATCACTCCCCTATCTTGCTGGAACATGATGCTTTTAATAAAGGCCCATCTCCTTTTACATTTGAGAATAAGTGATTCTGACTAGAGGAGACCTTCTTTTTTTCTTTTTTTTTTTTTTTTTGGCTGTTATTAAGCCCATTATAGTGGGATTTGCTGATAACTTTTAAGTATTTATCAAAATACTGTTAGTAAAAAAACGCTATATGAAATAGTGTTTTATTTCAAAAAGCATAAACACTATTTCAAAAGGCTAATTGTTAACAAACACAGAATTCAATAGGTTGTGGCAAGAAAGAACAACTAGCTCAGAACTTACAAATGCAGGAAAGACTACTAAAATAGCAATTAAAGGTGTACTAATTGGATTTCCACCTATTAATTTGCATCTCTATCATAAAAATCTCAAAAATGGTGACTTAGTTTGATATGTTGGCCCATTTCCTAACCGTTTAAGCTTTTGGGACAATTGGTGATTTAATATGATATCAGAGCTTTGGTTCCAAAAGCCCTTAAGTTAAGTCTCGTTATCAAGGTTCGTTCCCGTTGATGATAGTTGGTGTTGGCGCATTTTATTTCATTGTTCGTCTTTTAGATTAGCTTGATATACATTGTTGGACATATTTCCTGGGAATTTATCTTTTGGGAATTGGTGACTTCATGAACTAAAACATCAGAAAAACTAAGTCACATACCAATTCATTCTGGCTCTGAAAGGAACTTCCTGGCCTCCAGTGCATACCAGGAACTACAGAGGGGGAGAAGACCCTGCCAGCCATAACTGCACCCTCGCCAATATTGCCACCATCAGCTGGGCCAGTTCCATCATTGGTTATTGCCACCTGTGGCAACATCATTCTATTACTTACAGGGGAAACATGAGACTCCATGCCACTATTCCCAAGTCTTTCATCAGCTCCCAAAACATTTCTCTTTGTCATTTCAGAAGCTGAAGCAACAGCACCAAGGGTTCCATTGCTAGGAATTGTACTGCTAGAACCAAGAGGTATGCTAGTAGATGAATGGTTACTTAGGCCACCTCTACCAATGCCCCTTAATCCAGTTTCTGCAAGAGCTGGAGACTTGCCGCCAGGGAAGCTTGCAGCCTCTTCCTCCTTAGCAGAATTAGACAGATTTAAAGAAGATGAAGACACAGCAGTACCAGCATTTTCCAAGACAACCTGGACAGAACTTGCACCTGAAACAACTGCTGAAGAAGTTGATGCACCAGACATATTATGAGTTGAGGCACTCACAGCACCAGGGGTTGCATGGCTCCCGGCAGGTGTTGATGGAACAGAACTGATTGGACTATTTTTAGGTGGTGGAGTCCTTGCAACAAGATCAGAATTACTGTCTTGGGAAGTTGTCTCCTCAGCTTGCTCCATGCTGGAAGTACCCTGTTGAACAGAGGATGTCACTGTGCCCAGGAAAGGAAAGAATCAAGCAGTTCCACGTAACAAAAGTGTCATCTTATTTTAACACTTACAATGAAAATGAGATATTTCTAAAGAGAAGTCAGACATAAGTACACAGGCAGAAAATGATAATATAGCTTTGGATGCAAGAATAAACAAAGCAGCTAAACTTAGTTAGAAGTCCCAATTTCATCACCTAAATCCCATTTATATAGCCCAAATAAATTCTAAATCCTTCCTGCAACTATTACCTTCAATTTAACCATTACAACCCTAGAGCCTCTGTGCTGTGGAAATTCAGAAAGCCGACATTTTTAAGAGCCAACCAACTATAACTTTTTTGCTTGTATACAATCTAGAACTAATATTCTGTCTTTTAAAAGGCTAAACCTAGGATCTATTCCTACCCTACATCCATAATGATTCCAATTAAGCAGTTTAGGCCCAAGTTTCCTATAACTGTGCTAAATCATTTAATTTTCAAACAAAATGACTGATCCAAACCATATATACATACCGTCTGTTGAGCCGGGGATACTGCCAAAGACGTTTTTGTGGTTAAAGCTGCACCAGTGGCACCAACACTCTGCCATAAAGCATACACTTTACAAGTTTAGACCCAACCAACAGAGGTCAAATCTCATGCATTAATCGATCAGAACACACCTAAAGACATTTTTTTTTGATTGGTTACACAGTTAAAACTATCAAATAGACTGTTTGCGCACAAGCCACAAGAAGAGCATACCATATGGCCCAAAGCTCCCACAGACAAGCCAGAAATGATATAAATAAAAGAATGGTGAACTACAATTAAGAACTCAAAAGAATCTTTCACGTTGATGGGCTTTTCACTTGCAATCAATTCAGAACGATAATATGTGGCAATCAAAAAGCTTTTCTACCTATGAAACAAAAATGGATTTCAGGTCACTCTGTTAATGCTGTCCTTTTTCTTCTTCTTGTTAATTCTCTTGAATCAGATTTTACTGATTGCAACATAAGTCACCACCAACTCTTGCTTTCTTTATTACCTTTCCAAAAAAAAAAAAAAAACACTTCCTTTCTTTGTTAGTATTCCTATAATACTGAAACCATGCAACCAGTACATCAATGTTGACACTGGAAGCATGGTTTTAGAACTAGTCAAGGGCATATGTAATTGGGTTGATAACTTGAGCTACCACCGTCGCCAATTTATCAGTGTGCAAAATAAAGAATCTCAGCCATCGAAAGATATGACACTTGTTACAGACTCATGCTCTGCAACGACCATTACGTTCTTATACACCACGTTTATTACACGAGTTTTACAATGCACTCCAAACTTTATTCTTCCTACTTTCGAGTCTAACTTGCTCAGAAACTAAATTCTCCATTTCAAACTTACAATTAAATTTTAGTCATTGAATAGCAAGGTCCACCCACGTTCAGCCTAAGATTTAGGATGTCCTAAAATTGCACTATATCCAACGTATGGTATCACTAATATCAAATTATACCATAAAAAATTTAACGGGAACAACTGGGTCATATTTTAACAGTTCAGATGATTGCACACACAGCAAACCTGACTTAGGTTGTATATAATTGCAATCATTTAAATAAACTCACCGAGAGAGAGATGAACAAGATTAATATGAAATTCTCACCTTTGAATAAAAATACCATTTCATCACGTCAAAGTCTTCAGGTCAACAATTCAAAAGTAGAATCACAGAACCATTTCAGTCCAAATGCAACTTCAATTAATTTTGAAACTACATGGTTTCTTTAACAATATGACATGTCAATTATGTTCCAATCTTTTTTTTTTTTTTTTTTGGATAAATAAAATTTTGAAAGGTTGTTGCTCCTACGAATTGAACCCAGCCACTAACCTATTAAAGTGTCATCTGTTCACCCACTACACCAAACTCCCTCATACAACTGTTGCAATATTAAGCACAGAAGTAGAAAAATTACCAGGTGACAAAAACTTTCTCTAATCAAAATCTAAAAAAAACAACGATTTAATTCGATATCCATAACCGACCATGGCTTTAGTTGTCAATAATAATTTAAAAAAAAAAACCATTGAAATATTGCAACCTAAGATTGGACCTTGGAGATTCGACTTTCAAAAGTTCTCCATCAGAAAAGGGAAACAAATCAATAAACTATTTTGATCTTAAAACACCATGACATTGTATCCTGATTGTCACTGCAGCCTATACTACAATTTAAGTCCACAATTGAAAGGTGTAAAATAGATCCTAACCATTGATGTCTTTACTTGTGCAGAGTAGCAGGCCTCAAAATGACTAGCTATTTCATCCATCAAAAAGGCTAGTTTACAGCAGTTTGAGCAGCAATGAGCCCTGTAAATTACGTGATGCTATCCTTCATATAAGCAAAGTAATTATATTAAGACAGCAAAAAAGGGACAAGCAGGTATACATGATGTATACTGCCAAGAAACCGACAACACATAAGAGGAGGGGCTTATCCTTAAAAATGGGGTATTAAGATTAGGAATATCCATATATTATATGGAAGAAACAACCTTTCTTATGGGCCGATGTGAGACAATTTCTAATAGTCTCCCTCACATTGACCCGTATAGACATAGGCACAGCATGAATTATAGTGAGGGCCAATTGAAACCGCTCTGGTACCATTTCAAAGAAACAGATAATGAATAGAATAGGAGAAATAACCTTTTTTATGTGCCGGCGTGGGATAAGTTCTAACATATACCACCACCGATTATCCCCAGAATCAACCACACCGATATACCGATTTATATACAAGTTTCCTAAGACATCAAAAGGAAGCCTAGGACAAAATCTTCTCCTCAAACCACAGAGAGAGAGAGAGAGAGAGAGAGATACTAGCACCGAACTTTCAAGCTATCCATTGTGTGTTCAGTATATTCAAAACAGCAACGTTTCTCTCCCTCAAAAGACACCACAACACACAAAGCAGCACCCCTTCCCAAGCTTTCCTGTTCCTCCTCTTAGAAGAGCCCCTTCCCAACGTCAAAAACTCACCGAACGTGGCATAACCCATTCCACACCAAATACAAAAAGATAAGGCTCCAAACCTTCCTGCCACCTAGTGATGTAAAAGAAGATGATTAACACTCTCACTACCCACTTTACACATGCAGTACCAATCCAAAATGCATTTCTTCCTCTTCCTGAAAGTATCTATTGTCAACTGCTTCCCAGGCTTCTGCCCACACACAGAAAGCAGCTTTTGAAGGAGCTTTAGAGCATCATATCCCCCTCCCTCTACCCACCAGATCATAGTAGGTGGAGATTGAAAACTTTCCACTACAAGGAAAAAACTTTCCATTACAAGCTAATCATCATTTCAGCACATCATCAGTACCGACCTAGATCCTATCTTGATGAGGGAATACTAAACAAATCCTCAACCATCGAGATCTGCCACTCTTGCACATCACAATGGAAAATAGGATCCCACACAATGACACAAAGGTAGCAGAGGAGGTGTACCATCAGCCAATAACCCATACAATGTGATGGTCTGCATAACTAAACAATGTCGGAAATGCTTACTTGAGAGGACCATAACTACACCTATCGTCCTCCCAAAACCTACCTTCACCCACTTCGAAGCTGCACCGACTAGCAAACCAGCCCGAAAGAACCTCTTACTGCATTTGAAAACAGTGATCCCTTGTTGAGGCCATATTTGCTTACTATTACACTTCTCCTCAACTTATCCTGTTCCAAGGAAAACCTCCATACTGATTTTCCTGTACAAGCCTTATTGAAGAAGTCAAGTTCCCGGATCCTCAGGCTGCCTCCTCTAAGTTGGAAAGCACAAAAAAACCCAATCAACCAAGGGGGTACTTAAGCTTATCTCCCATTCTGCCCCAAAGAAAAATCTCATCAATTTCTCTCGTATAGAGAGGCATACTCAAAGAGAGTGCTTTTGATAAGAGTCAGTCTTTGGAAAGATTTTTCCTTTTCCACATGTCCAACCACAGCAAACCTTCCACATCCGAGTCCCATACAAATTTAGCTTTGTAAAACGACCCTAGTGGGAGACCAAAGTATAGGGTAGGCCATGAACCAACTCTAAATCCCAAATTAACAGCTAAAATTATCCGCGTCTTCCACCTCCCCCACTACAATAATTTCAGTTCTGAATAAGTTAATCTTCAGTCTAGACATATCCTCAAAGCACAACAAAACATCCCTTAGATCTCTTAGACCGTCCTCGTTACTATCCATGAAGGTCAACGCATCATCGGCTCCTCCAATATCCCACCTTCCATCATCAACCTAGAAGGTTATTAGCAAGCTACCCTCCACAATCTTCCCTATCATAAAACTTAGAACATACATACCTAGAATGAAAAGCAAAAGGATAAATGGTCACCTTGCCTCAACCCCCTGGAAGTGCTAAATAATCCTTTTGGTACTCCATTAATTTACAAGGTGAACCAAATGGTAGAAACACAAAAATCTAATCCATCTTTTCCACGTATCCCATATCCCCTTTTCTTCAAAAGATAAATCAGAAAATTGAAAAGCATATAACAATTCTTTGGGATATTTGATGCCATCCAAAACTTATGATGTACTAGAGGAGTGCACACGCAATGCATGTGATTAGCACTTTATTTGTTTAATCTAACCAGTTAGGGGTATAAAAGGAAAATAATATGATAGTTAAAAAACTAAAATGTAAAACGACTTAAAGTAGTAGTTTTTGAAAGTTATTTAATTCAAATTTTGAAATTAATAGGAGGTTGAATATATTATGGAAATTAAAAAAGCCTAACAAAAATTAAGGCTTCATCAAATTCAGAAGCTTCACCAATACCTCTAGCGTTGCCTTTGTATAATAGTATAGATGTTCTCTAGAAAATGTACAATTCCAGTACTTTAAAACCACTACTACCCCCTTTCCACTCTTCTAAAGCCCAAACCCAAAAGATATTCTAAATGTCAGCACACCAAATAATTACCTATAGGCAACATTATTCCCCTCGAGTACTAGGGATTAAACATTTTTGTGTTGGAGTAACATTCTTCAGACTTACCTAGAATTGTTTGATATTAGCCCATTACAAGTTGAAATGAAATAATATTTCTTTCAAGTTGTCCTACCATGGTTTTGGAACACGACATACACCAATGGCAGTACCGTACAAAGATAAGCGTACAAGATGAAGATACGCCCCATACCACATAAAGATCTACTGACGCAACACATATTTCGTGCCCTAGATGTGAAATTATAATTATTTTCCTAATTAATATGGCTTTGGGCTAATACAAATTTAATTTAAATTATTTTTTGGGTTTATTAACTCCGCCTATGTTGAGGTATCCTTGCATAACCGGTCCCAAACCCGGACAAAGGAGGAGAGTTGTGCGTTAGGTAACCGACAGCCAGCACAATACTTAGTCGAATTTATTCATGGATTTGAGACTTAATGATATTTCGTGAGGGCGTCCCCTGCTTAGCGACGCGCTATATGATCCAAGTACAGTGATAAATAAGCAAGGACCACTGTATCGGCACCCGGATGCAGTGTTAAATAGACAAGGATCCTCACACTTTCTCGGACGAGTGAGGGGGGTAAGGAAGTTAGTCCAAAATAGAAAGCTGAGCTTCGGTACTTGGAAATTGGGAGCCTAACTGGGAAACTCATGGAAATGGTAGATACAATGGAAAAGAAATGTATCGCAATTGCTTGCTTGTAAGAGACAAAGTGCGTGGGACAGAAAGCTAAAGAGATTGAGAAGACTAGGTATAAGTTATGATATACAAGACTTATCGAAAAATGGGATCGGCATAGTGGTAAACAAGGATCTAAAGGAAAATATAATAAATGTAAAACACTGTAGAGATAGGATTATTGCAATTAAGTTAGTGTTAGGGGAAGACACGATGAACATAATTAGTGCTTATGCCCCCCAGGTGGGCTTAAGAGATGGACATAAGGAGAATTTTTGGGAAGACTTGGAAGGAGTGTTATTAGAGATACCCAAGGAGAGATGGTTTTCATAAAAAGGGATATGAATACGGTAATAGAAATGAAGAAGGGAATGATATTTTGGAGTTTGCAGTGGCTTATGATCTGATGGTGACGACCACATTTTTTAAGAAGATAGAGGAACATTTGGTGACTTATAAGAGTGGCTCCTCAAGGACACAGATTAACTTCTTTTAACTAAGAAAACAGACCGCTTAGCTTGTAAAGATTGTAAGGTTATACCGGGGGGAGAGCTTGACCTCCAACACAGATTGTTGGCCGTAGATATGTAGCTCCAAAGATGGACTAGAAAAAAGAAATTATATTGATGCTCAAGGACTAAATGGTGGACTTAAAAGGTGATAAGCAATTAGCATTGAGAAAAATAGTACTAGAGGAAGACGTTTGGAGAGTAAATGAAAGTACAAATAATATGTGGAATAAGGTAGCAGAGTGTATGAAGAGGGTAGGGAAAGAAATCTTAGAAGAATCTAAAAGGGATGCTCCGGCACTGAGAGGCGCATAGTGGTGGAGCAAGACCACCCAAGATAAGATAAGAGTTAAAAGAGAGCGTTTTAAATCTTGGCAAAAGGATCGAAATGAAACGAACTTAGAGAGATATAAAGAAGCAAAAAGAGCAACCAAAAAGGCACTTAGTGAGGCAAAGGCAAAGACATATGAGGAGCTATATAGGCAACTCGATACTAAAGAGGGCGAAAGAGAGATATTCGAGCTTGCTAAAGCCAGAGATAGGCAAACCAAAGACTTAAACCAAGTTAAATGCATTAAGGATAAGGATGAAAATGTGTTAGTAAATGAAGAGGAGATAAAGGAGCGTTGGAAGAGTTGCTTCTACCAGTTATTTAATGAAAGCAGTTGTAATGACATACAATTGAGGCCACTCACCACTTCTAAGGAAAAATTGAATTATATGTTCTATAGGAGAATCAGTAGGAAGGAAGTAAACGAAATACTGTAAAGAATGAAGAATGGGAAAGCGGTTGAACCAGATGATATCCCTATTGAGGTTTGAAGGTGCTTGGAGGAGGATGGCATAAGTTAGTTGACAAAACTTTTTAATATAGTGCTAAAGAACAAAACGATACCTGATGCATAGAGGAAAAATATCCTTATACCTATATATAAGAACAAAGGAGATATCCAGAATTGTACAAACTACCGTGGGATTAAATTGATGAGCAAATTGATGAGCCATACGATGAAATTAGGGAGAGAGTTATTGAGAGAAGACTAAGAAGGACAACAAACATTTCAGAGAATCAATTTTGGAAGATCAACCATGGAGGCTATCTTTCTCCTAAGGAGGTTAACAGAACAGTATAAAGAAAGTTAAAAAGATTTACATATAGTATTCATTGATTTGGAGATGACCTATGACCGGGTTCCTAGGGAGATTCTATGAAGAGCATTGAAAAAGAAATGAGAGTGTGTCACATATACTGAGGCGATAAAGGA
>QLOD02000016.1:34285595-34297835 GCA_003260245.2 Sideroxylon spinosum | reverse complement strand
CCCCAAAATGCCTAAAGTCAATGGAGGATCCGAACTAGCACATATACATTCTTAAGGAAAAGAAAACACGTACGAAACCAAAATCTGTACAAGGAGGAAATGGCAAGACAATGCATGCCCAACAGTGAAAAAAATCTTTACATTATCTTCCTGATCCAACCATGTCTTGAGCAGCACTCGAACTAGTTGTTGATGGAAGTGGGAGAGGGAGTGGAGGCTCTGCCTCTTTATGAGAAGCCAGCACAGGTGGCGTTTGTACTACGATCTCCTCTCCTGCAGGAACGGGCACTGGCCGTTGCTCTGGCTTTGGTACGTAGTTGAAGGAGAGATCTTTGTTAGCAGCAAGAGCAAGCAGCTCTTTCTCCTCCAGCCCTTTTGGTGGCCCCAGGCTACAACGATCTGGACTGTGCTTAGCTAATGCATCTTTGAATTTCTTGATCTGTGATATCATCATTATCATTACCAAAATTTCAGGAACTCCTAATAAAAATGTGAGGCCTAAAAAATGATGGGGTAAAAAGAAGGCTAAGACAGAATCTGTTTAAAACTAGACAATGAGAATAAATGCACCACACAGTGCGTGTGGTGTATAGAACTTAGATTTTAAAGTCTCCTCCAAGGTGCGGATTTCAGAACAAAACAAGAGGGGGGAAGCCGAATATATGGTCAGACGAGAAAAACATTTTATGAAGGAAATCAGCACATATATATATATATATAGAGACAGAGAGAGAGAACAAACCGTGGCATTGGTGCAGCTAAAGCTGCAGAGGCGACCACGAGCACCTCTGTAGAAACGGAAGAAAGGGAGAACATGGACATTAAGGGTGTAGCACATGGATTTGTGCTCCTCATAGTTCACCTGCAGGAACTGCACATCTGGGTTCATCTCAGCAGATTGACATATCTGCATGTCCAACAACAAAAACGTTACAACTTCACATTTTAATACTACACGTGGTTTTGGCAAAAAGATGAGGCATTTTTCCTGATCAGGCATCTGGATCAGAACCATTCTTTGATTTATGGGAGAGAGATTTTCAACTGAGAAGCGTATAGCACCTTGGGATGAAGGGCTCTACAGCCTCCACAGCCAGGGGAGAAGAAATCAACAATAACCAATTTGTCCCCAGCGTTCAGGAGAGAGTCCACGAGATCTTGGGCACCGTTTATCTCTTTCATGTTGGGTTGAAGTCCTTTCACCCACCATTTTTGAGCTTTTCCAATAATACCGATGCTCATCTGCACAGAGTTTCCAAATTTTACTACTATTATAGTCAACGCAGAAAAAACCACTCAGGAATTTTATTCCAGATCCATAAAGAGAAAGGAGTAAAATGTAATCACCCTAAAAAGGATCTCATATTACGCAGGAGTCCTTATGAAGTTCTGTAATATTTACTCCAAGTAAACTCTGCAATTTGGTGAGCAAACAATCACCCAATGTTTACAAAATTGTTACCCATAATGAAGGGATAACACCAGCTTGGTGTTACTCTCTTTTCGAAACCATGTCACAGTTTTGTTATAGCAAAAAATTACGCTAAATTACTACCGCTCAACTTTGATCTTTACTACTTACCAGGACAAATACAGACCACACACATTTTTAAGATAACTTCCACAAGAAAATTGTTTTGACTAGAGAAAACTATCAAATATTTTGATTTTTTAATTGTTAAATAAAAAGTTTTTATTTTCAAGATCTTTAAAACATATTTGAAAACCATTGAAGGCCTTGGAGATTCCTCTAAGGATACAAAAATATCAGTCATCATTCAAGTAAGAAAATTTAATTCTATTTAGTTGAAATCTTCCTCTTCTGTGATTATGAGTTCGTCCTCTTTAATCCATTTTCTGTCTCTCTCTAAGGCTCTACCCTCCACTCTTGATGATTGTAATTGAAGAAATAATTGTGTGCACATGTTTTGAGATAAAATTGAAGGTCTATATAAATCTATCTTACATGAGTTTAGAGGCATGTTCACAGAAGTAGTCTTGTAAGCACATTAATAGTGTTTTTTTTTCCCCAATTCCTTGGGTAATCAATGCATTTTATGTATTTTAATTTGAGTTGAGCACGCATTAAATTTAGTACTCAAATATTTACCCCACTGAATGGATTCAGCTACACGGATTTAATAAATTTTTTTTTCCAATTATGCTCAATTAAGCTGTTTCCTCCAAGGAATAGAAGTAAACAACTATATTATATGCAACTGGTTTACAGTAATTACTACCTATGAATAAGTTATATTTGTGTGAAGGCATATCCTAAAGAATATGAATATCATCATTTTTATTAATTTAGCAAGATATATACAGGCAGATTCATAAGAAATCAGCGTATGAAGAAAATGACCCCACTTCAAAAAGGGGGGAAATGGAACAATTAATATATAATAAGGTAATTAGAGGAGAAATCGGAGAGGGTGGAGAGACTGGTACCTGTGCATTAAGGGAGAAGGAAGAAGAAGAACGGGTATTATCGTTCCCATGGCCGTTAAAATTTATGTTGGATGAAGGATAAAAATGAGACGATCTGAGGCTGAGGGAAGGAGGACTGAAATTGAGAGACGGAAACCCCCTAACTGACTTCGTCAGAAACACAGACGGCTGCGGCGACAGTAACCGCTGATGATCATTTTGGTGAATCGAAGAAGAAGGCGACAACAACATACAGATAGAGGTGGTCTTACTCATCATAGCCCCCTCAGTAGCAGCGATTCCAATCCAATCACAACCACACCAACAACCCCTTTCTCCTCGATCGCCCTTGTCAGAGTCGGCACCTCCCCGATTGTCTTGATATTAACCCTAATCTAATGAAAAAAAAACCCAACAAATATTCCTTGATCTATTCCTTTATCGTTTTTTCTTCAGCTAATTTTGAATTGCCGTTCAAAGGCTGTGCAAGGAATGAAAAAAGGATAAAGCCGGAAAAGTAAAGGTCACTTGCGCTTTATCAATTTTCTTTCTTTCTTTCTGGGCCGTCGTCTTTATTTGATACGAGTCAATCTAACGGCTATCATATAGAATACTTGTTTGATTGATTGTCAAGGGGTCGCACTCTTCTGCCTCCCACATTCACACGCATGACACAACTGGATAAGATAAGATGGATAGATGGCCTTTCCTCCTTTAAAGTGGGTTTCTATGGCAATTGGATTGTGCACGTGAACCTTTAACTTTCCAACACCTGGCACATTTAACTTTGATTTTTTTGGCTTACAAAAAAACAAAAAAAAATAGAATTCCAATTTAAAAAAAAGAAAAAAAGAGGGAAAAGAAAGAGAAGAAGTTGATAATAGCTGGCTACTTGTGGGGGCTATAGACGGAAGGGGGTGCTGAGTCCACCCCGACTGTAACAGTTGAATTCGCGTGAAACGCAATCGTTTGATAATTTTTGTAGGAGTATTTTGAGTTTTTTTGGTTTTTAATAATCCGAATGTATACCAATTGATTGTAATTTTCAACATTAGAATAAAAAGTTTATACATTAAAATAAATAATTTTTTTTAATAAATTTTCAAAATTATTTTTATATATTTGATAAAAATTTTAATAAATTTTGAATTAGACTAAAGTAATGTATTGATAACTTGCTATATAAACAATTTTTGCCTAAAATACAAATTTTTATAATTTTTATAATTTTTTTTTTTATTCTCCAAACGGAAGTCTGCAATTATTTCCCCACTTTCTCCGTCTTTCACTTGGAATATATTTAAAATAATAAAAAATAAAATAAATTATGAATTTATAATTCATATAATAAAATAAAAAATAAATAAGTTTTAAAAATTTTTAGAAACTTTTTCAGAAATTTACAACAAACTAAACTAAAACTTTTGTATTGTTTTATCTAACAACACAATCACCGTTAATGGAGATTGAGTTGAGTTGCAAACAACTGGAGGAGGTTAGGCAGATGAAAAATGGCATTTCACTGCAACCCAAATTTGATGGAGAAGACCTATTCAAGATAGTCCAAATTAATGAACCATCAAAAGTGACACGGGAACTAAACAAGCTCAGTGATATTCTCAGAGTTCAAAAAAAAATGACGAGAAATACATGGCAATTAAAATGTCTCAGTACATCTTCAAAGAAAATTATGTGGGTCTCTCTACGCCTCAGATCAAGGGCATAGTTCCCACACTTCTTTCTTTCTTTGGATTTTGTCAAAGCCAAGGGACCAGATATCAAATCGTTTATATTTAACAATAGGTGCAATACCAATAGTACACGAGTCTTGAACAATCACGATTTTAAACACAGGATAGATGAAGAAAAGAAACACGCACACAAGCAAACCACTCACAGAAAATGCATAGTATCTCCTCCCCCTAGAAGCTTTGCAAGAAAGCACAACACATATAGGAAGGTGCAATACTTGTAGCGGGGGAATCTTATTAATACACGAAGATTGACTCACAGCTAGATAAAAAGCACTACTAACAAGGACAATGCAGAGCATCTCCTCCCCAGCCTCAAGAGAGAGCTTCTGCAACTTGCACTCTTCAATATCCTGCAAACAAACAACCACAACATGTCAATAAAGCGACGACATACTGATTCACTGAACTGACAAGATACTCGATGCATAGGAAAAGAGGATCAACTTGCCTAAGTAAAAGACATGACATTGCTATATATTTCATGTCTAAATATTTTGTTCTTTCCAACTTAAACAGAAAATGTAGAGACAAGGGTAAGAGGACATGTAAACCTTGCCACAAATTTCACTTCACAATTAAAATGTAAAGCGACTTACAGTAGGGAACAAGCTTCCATCGCTGATTGTCTCCTTTCTTCCATTCCCAAAGAACAATTGTAGTGCCATCATGAACACCTCCGTGATTTTTATCACCATTAAAAGCATCGACATTGAGGCGAATGTTATTGACCATCCTTACTGTCCTGTAGCTATCACCCAAGTCCTTGCTCTCAGTCCACAGCACTGACTCATCAAGAACATCTGGATTGTAAGGTATCAGCTGCACCTGCAGAAGAATATTATTAAGTTGGATCAACGTTGACAAACTTGAGACATCTGTGCCCCCAAACAATTCCAGCAAAGAAAAGATTTCAATAAGGAACTAGGGAGGCAAAACCTATACACGAATCGGATGAGAGTTTGTTATAGACCCAAATTAGTTAGTTAGGATCGTACCATAAAATTAATTAGTTTAGTTGCCTTATAAAGTCTATAAATTAAGAGCATTGAAAGGAAAAAAAAAATTATGAAAAAGAATTATCATTTTGGGATTAATTTCTCATTTGGCAGAGAAGGGTCGCTCTCGAATAAAACCCATTTTTCTTTTATGTTCTTCCTTGCCAATCAACTAGGAGTGGGTCCACTTCAGAGATCCTCTGTACCCGGCCTGCTGTATTTGATATTTGGCTTGGACTTGCAAAAAACTGAACCAACCGTGCATAGTCTAAAATAAAACACAGTGCACTACAAAGGGTAAAATCACAAATGTTCCTTTTGCCATGATGAGCCATAGTGGCATGGAAAAGGCACCAAGTAGAAATGAGATGGGATTCCATGGGCTTTTCTGGAATGCAGTTGACTATGGGTCAGAGGAAAGGTTTACAGCTGAATTCCCTGTTCTCTCCAAAGCTAACTATATTCAAGTACCTTTTTCCTCTTATTAGTAGGAAAACAAATGTCTTAATGGGAGTAAGAATGAAGCCAACTCCACTGTGGGAACAATGAGGCTAAGATAAGAAGATGAAACACTGCACATAAGCTTTTCACTTTCTTTCAAATTTGCACCCATTTTTCTTTCAGAAATGTTGAGCGTTTGCAGGCCACAAACATAAGAACACTACCTAGATGAAGACTCCATGTTTTGAACTCAGGGGTAATGCAGGCAGACTCAGACTAAAAAGAAATGGTAATCACTTTGTGATGGGTACGAATATCAGGGGTCAAAAATACCAAGAGTCTATGGTAAGGAAGTTTCTCAAAGCAATATGGCAAAAAAAATCAGAAAATGTCTCCATCTTTAATTAAGGGAAATAAATAAATGTGAATAGTATATATATATATATATATAGACGAAGGGAAGCAGTACAAACAGGATGAGTGGCGCCGATGGAGTGCTTCATGGCCTGACCAGTGGCCTTATTCACAAGAGCAAAGCTAGGAAACCCCTCTTCGTCCTTCACTCTAGTGCTGTATTTTTCATCTTTGATCCAGTGCTATAATGCCCAATTACAGATTAGTCCGCAATAATAGTAAAAAAATAAAATAAAATCAACATATATTATATAAGAACAGAAAGTGATCAAGATGACGAACAGAAAACATACTTGGAAGGGATCGGATGGGTTGGAAGGAGCAAGAATGACCTTGCCGTCACGGATGGTGAGGGAATAATTAGTCTCGGCCTTGGAGAAGACCCTAACAGTAGGTTTGCCTTTGCCAGACAATTCAGAGCTCTGGTGCGGGTGAAGGAACGAAACGTGAGAGACATGTTGGACATTTTCCGATGATGCATATGACGAATACTCAGGCTGCTGCTGCTGGGGAGGGTAACCGTGAGGGCGAGGGTCGGAAAAATTGAAGCTCTGGTATGGCGGTGGCGGTGGTTGAAAATCATAATCTGAAACAGGGGCAGGAGGATATGGCGGTCCTCCTTCCTGATCTACGTGGGAGCTGTGATAAACATGGGTTATTGGCGGTGGCGGTGGTTCATTTGCGCCGTAATAAGACGGCCCATGTGGGTGTGGTGGCGGAGGACCATCGAAGGTGGGCGGCTGTGGCGGTGGGTATTCTTCCTCTCGTTCGTCCCTGTCCCTGTGATGGCGGGTGTGCGTGTGATGCCCAAAAGGGAATTCCATTGGATCCCAAAGTCGTAACACAACTACACTGCTCACTATCACCCAATTTTGGTTTTCAGATCTGCGGGAGTCGGGATACGGGAGCTGAAACGTTGGGTTTCAATGATGAGATTTTTTGTCTAAAGTATAATTTAACGGTCTTAACTTAATTAATTAATTAATTAGTTATTTATTTATTTTTTAATTCTACAACCATTTGATTCCAAATTTGCCTACTTAATTTTAGCTGAATAAAAGCTTATTTGAAAAACAAAAATTCTAATTATATTTTTAAAATTCATTTAACAGTTGTACAGACGTCCACTCGCTCCTCTTTCGTATAACAATGGGGAAATAAAAACTCTTCAAGCTGTGCTTAAGACGAGAATTTGATGGGGAAAAAAAAAATAGAGATGTGAAAGAATAATATCTAAATCTTTGTTTAAATCAATTCAAAAAATATAATAAAATAAAATGGATTCACTAAATTGATTAATTTCTTAAATTTCATATCTTTTTTATTTTATTTTTCATTACAATTCAAACAAAAGTTCAAATTTTAAACTTTTTTTTTTTTTGACAAATCGTTAATCTAAATACGCTATCCGTTTTCAAACTTCTCCACTAAATACTATACTTTTGAATAATTCAGCCAAACACAATAATATATATTACTAAGTACCCATTCGATAGGACACTTTATGTTTTTTGGTTTTATTCTTTATTGACTTTTTTTTTTTAACGAAAAATTGAAACTATATTTAAAAGTGTAATTTTATTTTAATAAAATAATTATTTTTATTAATTTCTGAAAAATTAATCAAATTTAATAAAATATATTTTATATAAATTTAATTAAATTAATTATCAAAAATAATTTAATAAAATATATTTAATATCAACTTAATTAATTAAATTAAATTAATTATAACATTTAGTAAGAATAATTTTAGTTTAATAAAATATTTTATTTTCATATCATGAAATAAAATTAGATAAAACGTTAAAACTGACAAAATAGTTATAATAGAAAAAAAAAATGAAATATTTTTAATTTTTTTACTTTTTTCTATTTGAAGTTATCAGTTTTTGGGAATAAAAAAATAAAAACAGATTTAACAACCACTTTTTTTTTTTTTTTGCAATTTTCAAAAAACTATAAGCATAAACAAAAAAAAAAATTATAAACATAAAAACATTACCAAACCGTACCTAATAAAACTACGTAAATTAAATCAATTAAATGCTTTCTCTAATTATTTTCAAGTAATAAATCAGTAAATTCTGTTACAGATGAAAACAAATGAAACTATGGTTTTTCTTTATTCCTCGTCAACCCAAAATTCAAAATTAATATTCCTATAAAACTGATACAAAGCTCAACCAAAATAACTTGTGGGACAAATATTTGGGGCACTATTGCTGATAAATAATTATGTTTGTCACCTTGATGCCTCAGAACCAATGCCACCAAAATTATTTTAGTGATGATGCAAATCTCCATCTACTTCAACGATGACACAACTTCGATTGCACTGCCTAATGGCCATGCTGCTTCAACAAGGGAATTTTGGTACTGAACTTTCTTCACCAATGTAATCTCTTGCCAGGGATCTAAGCCTGTCAAGAGCACCAGCATTCACTATCTAAACACAGATACTTAAATGAATTGCAAACTATGACATTATTGACTTAATAGCAGTCAATTAATAATTAATTTAATTAAATATGGGTACAACTTACCAAACCCATTTACAAGCAATGTGAACTGGTATACGAGATCCATGCACAAGTATGGGAGGTTATCCTCTTCCACACGTGAATATATCGATTTGGCATCCTCGAGTTTTGTTTCACAAGCGCGCTTAGCCTCATCCTTGAAATCCATAGGGCGGACTTTAGCAACAGGCACATTTGGATCAACAAAGCCAGCCTATGCGAAACAATATAGTCAGCATTCCTTTGCAGCCAGAAGAAGAAAATCAAATTTGATAACATTCCTCAATACATATAAAAAGCGAGGAGTAATCGGTACCTCGGCAGCCCTATCAAAGAAAAATGAAGCAACAAAAAGATGCTTCTGTCCATCCCCACCTCCACCGTTCCATACCCCTCCAAATGTGCACTTCATATGTGTACATGTTGATTCATTAACTTGGAGAGCCTTAATAGCTACTCCCATACATTTGTCCATACTAGAACCAGAGGAAGAAGCTGATGCAGGATAAGATGCTCCACCGTATTTGTAGGATCCTTGCAAGGAAAGAATACATCAATTTTTTATTTTTTATTTTTTGGCTAGCACAGCAAAAGTAAAGAAAGTGAGCATAATTTGTCATCTTATGCCTACCTACCAAAATACTTGAATACTGCAAATCAATAATAAAAAGTAAAAGAAGTAACAAGTCACACCAACTATATACATGAATTCGTACCTTACCAACACCATAGGGTCCATTCCTTCCCAAAATACTTGACAATACAAATCAACAAAAAATAGGAAGGAACAAGTCAACAGTATGACACTAACATATATTACATGCGTATAAACGAGGAACAAATATTGTTTCTTTTCCATGAAACAGCTTAAAAGTTTCCATTTCTCAAGAGAACAAAATGAAAGTAGTGGAAAAATAATTTTAATGTTTCCATCGAAATACAGTTAAAAAAGAAAAAACAAATACAGATGGTATACCAAACAATAAGTTATTTAATTTATATTTCAATTATAATATTATTAAGCTTTCATCACCCAGATAGATTTCAATTTATATTTCTAAACATTTTAACGTATCTTAACATTTTTATACTACTTTCGAAAAATTCCCAAAATATTTTTGAAATGATTACCTTTTAGTGCTAACTGAAATGAAATTTTGATCACTGAAGCCTGAACGTAAAACAGAAAATAGGCACTGAAAGGAAATTGAATAAGTAACTCTACTGCTCACCACCACAAAATTATTGATAAAATAACCTACTAAAAGCACACTTGGTTCAGCAGAGTGCAAGTGAATAAATTTGGCTTATTACTTCATGGCAGCATGGTCATACAAAGTGCAAGTTCACTTGTCATAATGACCACTGTTTAGAAATTAGCTAGGCATGCACACGAACTCAAGTATTTTTAACTGGAAACATTTTTTTTGTTTGTTTTGTTGCTCCTTGAAGAAGATTCCTCTCATATAGAAGTGCACATGTAGATCTACATCATAATAATTCAAAAAACAGGGTGACTTTGAAAGTGGCCATTGTCAGCACAACTTCAAGTCCAAAGAAACTCAAAGGATTTGACATACCATGATATCCAACCAAGATGCACGGGCTACCGGCATCTTCAACTTTCAAAATTTCAGCTCGAGCTGCCAATAAGCCATAGTGCAAGTAACTGGAGACAAGATGCAGAAACTGAATTGAATGTAGTTTTACTTACAAAAACTATATTTACAACAACTATTTTGATCACCATAACAATATTAGGGTATTACCCTATAATCAAGAGCATTATCAAATAATAAGATTGTCTTATACGAAATGAGAAACAGAAGCGTTATCACAACACATAATTTTGATAACCAAAAATCAGTATTAGGGTGTTAGCCTAAATTCAAATGTAATCTCAAAATATAAGATCATTGTATACAAAATGAGAAGCTGAAGCACTATAATAACACAAAATATGCAAACCAAAGTATGACTATCCACGAAATCAATCTTCTCAGGTAAACCCATCAAGCAATCAAAGAAGAGACAAACCTGTGAACATAAAGGTAGTATTTTGTTCCCTTGAGATACATTTCCTTCACATATGTGTCCTCCCCATCCGATGTCTTTGGAGCCTTTGCAGCATCTGTCTCCGAGATGGCATACGCCATTTGTACAGATCCACCACCGAGGTCAACTACTCCAACAGTATTTGAATATTTCTTACCCAAGTTCCCTAATAGGTAGTTAATGGTCACCTGCACATTCATACACCCTTTCAAACAAATTCCATAGATAATTAAATATGCCTGGTGATAGTACCAATATACTAGAAACATCTGTTATAATTCAAAACGATATACCAAACTGATTGATGCAACTTAAGATAATCTATAAACTCTGCTATAGGCACTACAAGTTTCATCTTACATCAAATATTTCCTTGGCATATTAGCTTTTATGACACTGTCAAACACCACAATCAAGCAAGGAAAACATCAAATCTGATTTACTCCTCAAAACTTCCAACATAATTGATAGACCATCCAAAATCCTTCCTTGTCTTCATCTTTCTCAAAGGTTTGCCTAAACTGCATAGAATCCATGCATCTTAATTCCCATTTTTTTTTTTAACATGTCATACAACCTAATTCTATAAATCACAACATCTAAAGATAGTGCAATCAAAGGTTTTCTGTTAATATCCTGTTTCACTTCACCGCAACTGTTAATATTGCAAGAACCCAAAAAATAATAATAAATAAATAAACAAGCTCCTTTCTGTAATTATATACTATGGACTGCCGAGAAGCAAAATTCAAAGGAAAGAAAACCTTAAAATCTTATAAACTAAATCATATCAGTTTTATTTTTATTTTATTCCTAGAGAACCCCATTGAAGAAGAGCGAACAGTGTAGAAGGGAAAGAATTAGAAGAGATCAAATTATCACTGGAAATCGAAAGTAATGCAAGTCTAAACACCCGTATTTATATTTTATCCATAAGATTCATAACTGGGATTAACCTAGGGATCTGAAGATGAGGTGAATGCAAAATAGGTTCTTACTGAGTCAAGGATACTTCCGGAAGGAGGTCCAAAATATAGCAATAACCAATGGACTGGCCTTTAAGTATAACCAATGGGCTTATTATAATTACAACCTTTAAAGTGGAGAATGAATTGGTAAAGGTTGAGAATGAATGGAATGACTTGACACCCTTCGAATCACATATATCGTGAAATAGAATCATAAGCTAATATGATCTCCTATACTAGGAACGAGAATAAACTAGCCCTAATTATCTATATTCTACAATATAATCTAACGGAGACTCCCCCCCCCCCCCCCAGGGGGGGAGGGAGGGGGTGGTAAAAGTAAAACTGGGATAGCTTACGACCAAATGGCATTCCCATTGAGGCTTGGAAGTGCATGGAGATGTAAGTACATCGTAGTTTTTTTCTTGAAAAAAAAAATTAATAATAATATATTTAAAGCATTTTGAGGATAATGTGTTAGTCGATATATATAAAAAAAAGTGCGATATTCAAAGAATTAAAGTTGTGTGGATTAAGGCTTTCTTCAGTTGAGAATTAAAATATGTGCAAATTACAGGAATATTAACTTTGTGAAAATATTATTTGATGCCAGGGCAAGAGTGAAGCATGGATTAAACTTGAAACAACAATACTAAGTAACCAA